>CAUYRT010106312.1:0-16910 GCA_963574885.1 Lepilemur ruficaudatus
GTAATTATAATCTGCTTTTAAATAATTATTTAACAGAGAATAAAGGAAAATGAGAATTTTTCTTACTATGCATTTGCAAGGTAATGCTCATTTGAAACAAGATGAAATGCGGACCTCTATGGAAAGTAATATGGAGATACCTCAAAGAGCTAAAAGTAGAACTACCATTTGATTCAGCAATCCCATTACTGGGCATCTACCCAAAGGAAAAAAACACATTCTATAAAAAAGACATCTGTACTTGAATGTTTATAGCAGCACAATTCACAATTGCAAAGATGTGGAAACAACACAAGTGCCCATCAACACGAGTGGATTAATAAAATGTGGTATATGTATTCCATGGAGTACTATCAGCCACAAAATACAATGGTGATCTAGCTAGCACCTCTTATATTATCCTGGATAGCGCCTTAGCCCATTCTACTAAGTGAAGTATCACAAGAATGGAAAAACAAGCACCACATGCATTCACTATCAAATTGGTATTAACTGATCAACACCTATCTACACATAGAGTAGTAACATTCATCGGGTGTTAGGCAGGTGGGAGGGGGGAAGAAGGGATGAGATGAGTATATACACACCTAATGGGTGTAGTGCACACTGTCTGGGGCATGGACACGCTTGAAGCTCTGACTCCGGTGGGGCAAAGACAATATATGTAACCTAAACATTTGTACCCCTGTAATATGCTGAAATAAAAAAAAATTGTAGATGCAGCAAATTGTTAAGTGAATGCATATATATACCATCTAGAATAAAGGGAGGCATTATGTAATTTGGAATCATTGTCAAAGAATCAATTATAGTAAATTATAAAGTTTGTTAAAAAGAAAACATTATTAAAGGATAGGGCAAAAGTTATAATGGTGAAATAACAATTGAGATTCTAGAAATAAACATGATAGCATATGTGGGAGAATAATGATAAGAAAAGAGTATAAAATAATTAGGTTAAGGGATTATAAAACTGATTGATTAGGATAGGATTAGAGAAAATTTCTAAACATGTGAAAAGAACAAAAATATTCATTTTAATTAAATTTGCATATTTATGTCATTAAAGCATGTAACTATTGTTTATTTTATAAACTATGAATTAGTTAAGACAAGAATACTAAAAATATTTCAATTGTAATTTAAAAAATAAGTTGTTTAATACCATACATATCTTCTTTTCAGAAAAATAGCTCTTTTCCTGATTCTACTATTATTTCCCATATTGATCTGTAAAAATTAAAACATATTTACCTGTGATTTTTTTTCTGGAATATAATTTTTTTCTGTGATTTTTTTTTCTATACTAGAAAATTAGTTTAACTGTATCTGAAATGTGGCCATTTCAACGAGTACACATTCCAGTATAGGAAGTGGCTGTCATAGTGTTATAGCATAGTCTAATTTGTGATGCTTCTTTTTGAGCCTATTTTTTTATGGATTTTTTTCCCTGCAGTTAAAACATAGCATATAAAATTTTGAAAAATAGAGAATTATTTAAAAATTTTGAAACACAGTTTTCTTTTACCATGGATGTGTATTGCCAGGCATTGCTTATAATTAGGTTAGAGGATTCATTTTGTAAATGTAATTCTCTGTGTGAGAAAACTGTCAAGACTTTCTTTTTCTACTTTTTATTATGGAAAAATTGAAATATACGAAAAGCAAACAGAATAGCATACCTACCACCCAACTTAAGCAATTATCTAGTAGTTTATTTTTTTAATTCTTGCTTTGTCTATATGCCCATCTCCACTGGATTATTTTTTATAATTTTTAAGGTAAAATTTGATTGCAATGGAAGTGCAGAAACATAACCCATATCTTACCAAGATACAAAATATGCCCATTATCATAGAAAGTTTTCTCTTATGTCCCTTCCCAGTACTTGAGTCCTCACCCACTGCAAGTGAAGTAACCACTTTGTTTTCCACCTACAATTAATTTTGCCTCTCCTGGAACTTCAGATAAATGTCGTTATGCAGCGTGCACTTATTTGGACTGCCTTATTTCACTCAGGATAATGTCTTTGAGATCCCACTTTATTGTTGTATCCGTGTTTTCACTTTTTATTGGAAAGTAGTATTCTATAGTGATAATATACCACAACTGTGTGTGTTTATTCACTTTTGTCCAGATGAACATTTGAGTTATTTCCTTTTGGGGTATTATGAATAAATATGCTATAAACATTCATGTATAAATATTTTTGAGCTGTGTTTTCACTTCTTTTGCTTAAATACCTATGAGTAGAATTGATGAGTCAATAGATAGGACTATATTTAACGTGGTAAGAAATTGTCAGACCTTTTTCCAAAGAGGTTGTAACATTTCATAATTCTACCAAAAATGTATGAGTGTTCTGCTGTGAGCATTTAGTGATGTCAGTGTATTAAATTTCAGCCATTCTACTGGGTGTATAGTGGCACCTCATTATGGTTTTAATTTGCATTTCCCTCATGACTAATGATGTTGAGCACTTTTTTGTTACTAGTTGTCTGTTCAGAGATCTTCATATGTGAGGTGTCTGTAGTGTTTTGCCCTTTTAAAAAATGGGGGTATTGGTGTTATTTATTTGAAAGAGTTATTTATACCTTCAGGGAAGACATTTTTTTGTCATATTTGTGTTTCACAAACATTTTCTCCCAATCTGTGGTTTGCCTTTCATTTATAAACAGTATCTTTTAATGAACAGAACATGTTTAATTTTGATGAAAATAGTATCTTTTAAAACTTATATTTTTTGCTTTCTTTCACCTATGAAATCTTTTTCTTTCCTAGGTTATAGCTATATTTTCCTATGATTTATTCTAAAGGCTTTATAGTTTAAGCTCTTATGATCAGGTCTATGATCTTGAAATAATTATTATGTATGGTATGAGGCCAAGGTGAAATTTTATATTTTTCCACTTGAATATTCAGTTGTTTTCACTTGTAGTAAAGACTTTCCTTTCCACACACTATTGTTTTGGTGCCTTTATTGAAAAACAATTGTTCATATAACTTTGTGTCTATTTTTGGACTCTCCATCATGAAATTAATTAATCTATTTGTTTATTCTTCTGCCAATACCACCACACTGTATTGATTACTGTAGCTTTATCATAAGTCTTGACGTTCATTAACACAAGTCTTTCAAATTTGATTCTCATTTTCAAGGTTGTAGAGAATGACTAAGCATAGTTGTATGTGTGGCTGGTTTCTTTCTGGTATTTGCATTCTATATCTTTTTTTTAAAAAATGCAAGTTAAGTATTCAGTTAGAACATTTGAATTATACAAGTAAATAATTGGAAGGAAACTGTAAAAATTATACCTAAATCTCAGTTAGCTTTGACATATCTAGGGCACATGCAAGTATATTATAAATAAGGGCAAGTCTATACCTAGAGTTGGCAAGTGAATAATATTGTCAGTTACTCTGGTGTTTGAACTGCAGGATTTTAAACAACCCAACACTGGGACATATATACTTTTTTGCCTATGCAGAGATCCCACCAGCAACAGCTAACCTTGTCTTGCTAGTCAAAAAAAGCATTAACATGTCAAGCTAAGTTATAAATGTCTCTACTTTGTGAGTAATTCAGAAAAAAAGAAAACATTAGTAGGATTCTGGTTATACCTGCCTTAGCTTAAATTCTGAATTCCACTTGATTGAGAAAATCAGAATCCACTGGATTTTATATGTAATGGTTTATTTTATTTATTTATTTTATTTTTTTAGGACATATCAGATATTAAACTGATAAGAACAGATACTACACTTGATCTTAGCCAAAAGGCCGAGAAACGATATGTAATGGTTTAATATTTGTAAAATAAATATTGCCTCTGTGCATGTGAGTTTGGAGAAAGATGAGGGGGATACACTTTAGGTTGTTAGCACGAAGATGCAGTGGCCTGCATAAAATATGGAGGGAGCAATCACAGCACATGGAAAATAATTTCTCTACCTAAGAAATTTATATTTCTATGTTTGAGGCAAGTCCAGAGTCAGCTGCAGTTCTCTTCTCTTTCCCTATCTGGCACTTAAGTATGAGTTTGTCATCTATGAGTTTATTGTCACTATCCTGTTGACCTCCTCCCTCTATTTAGCATACTGACCCCTCTAAGTGTCAGCTGGGAGTAATGAGCCATTCTGGTGCTAGCAACTTCTTCACTGCCCAAAGCCTTGGGGTCTGCCTTTTGCTCCTAATTTCTGTCTTTGAGTTTCTAAGTTTCAGGGGATTCTTCCTGATTCCCTGTGGGCATATTTTTTCTTCCCAAAGGCTAGACTCTGGACTCATAGAACATTCCCAGTTTGCAGCAGTTAAAGATATTTTTTCCCTTTTTTGAAATTTTTTTTGTTCTTTACTATAGAAAATTGAGGTTTGATAAGGGAAAAACATGGATTCAAACCACCACTGCAAAGTTAATCATCTATATTTTATATAGTATAAGGAAGAATTTTCATATAGAATTAAGTGACTATCTATGGTAATTTCCAAACTATTATACATGTTCATACTTAGATCAAAAAAGAGAAGTTATTATACTTTAAAACTTTTTTTCTGTAGGTAAGTAAGCCCACTCATCTTTAATGTAAGCAATGATTTTTTTTAAAAGACTCATGCTGTTGAATGTAAGTTTTTGATTTAATGTCTTTTTTTTAATTTCAGGAAATTATGAGAGTACAAACATTTTGGTTACATTTTAAATCTTTGCCTCTCCCCAGCAAGGGTTACAGGCATGCCCTTCCCCTCTGCAATGTTCACCTCGTCCCTCAGTTGTAAGTCGACACCCCCAATCCCCTAATCCCTGGAGAACACCAGCACCATGTAAGCACCATAGTGTTAATCAGTCAGTACCAATTTGATGGCGTGTAATTTTAATTCTCTAATAACAGATACATAACTTTCTGGGTCATATATGGGCCCTGTGCTCAAAGGATGATGAAGCAATAGAAAATAAAGGAAAGTGGTATTTACTTTTTCTCTTCAAAAAATTCATGTCAATTAAGAGGTTCAGAAATGGTCAATGATGATGACACACACCCGGCTTGGGGTTCAGCTTCTATATGAAAAATATAACAATTTTTCTCTTGTGTACTTGTGTTCTATGTTTTATAAATCAGAGATCAGCACTTTCCCTGTTTTTGTAAATAAAGCGTTAATGGAACACAGGCATGTCCATTTGTTTATGTACTGTCTATGGCTGATTTCAAATTACAATGCCACAGTTGAGTAGTTGTGACAGAGACTGTATGTGGTCTCAAAACTGAAAAGATTCACTATCTGGCCTTTTGCAGAAAATGTTTGCCCACCCCTGCTTTAAATCCATGAAGTATGAACATTAAGTTTCTTTTTATCATTACAAGCCTTTGATTTTTATCCTACAGAAAACAAACTAAAAGCTATTAACATACAACTGTAACACCTAGTTAACAATGTCAATTGTTTAGTTTCAAAAAGATTCAAATTGAAATTGAATTAAGGAACGCTGGAACATCTTATCGAACAGCATTTATTTGTAATGATTTCCTGCCTGTAGAGGCCAGGTTTGAACGTATTTTATAGTCAATTATAAGTATATGAACACAAAGACAAATTGTCTATAAAATTAGTTTTTAGTCTCAGGTATTTCCTATCTCAGTCATAAAATGTTAATCTTTGTGAATAGTTTGAAAAATAGGTATAAAAGGACTCTAAAGTATGGCATAAATCTTACTGCTACCTGGAATATGTTTTAACACATTGGCTGACACTCTAGAAAATTTTTTTTCCTTGGGGCCATGGTGGTGTATTACAAAAATAGAATAAAATCTTTGAAAACAAAACAATCCTCTCTAATGAAAAATTCTCTATTTTTTATTGTTTTCTGTGCATGAGTTATATGCAATTAAATTGTCAATATTAATTGTAAGAATAAGAACATCAACAAGTAAGACTTTTATGAACCAATGCAGGGTTTTGCCTAGGGGGCCACTCATCACATAACCTGTATGCTACAGCTACAGTTCTCAATCCCGGGACCATGGACTGGTACAGGTCTGTGCATGGTTAGGAACCAGGTGGCACAATTCTATACCCCCTGCATCCTCACCTGTGGAAAAATTATCTTCCATGAAACTTAGGAACCAGGCTGCACAGCAGGAGGTATGCAGTAAGGCATGCAAGCAAAGCTTCATGGGCATTTATAGCCGCTCCCGGTCCCTGGTGCCAAAAAGGTTGGAGACTGCTGTGCTACAGCATGGCAGCATTAGTTACCTGTGCAATGTGCATCACATGGCTCCCAAGGTAAGGAGACATGTGAGTTATATATGCTTTGCAAGGAACCAGGCTCAAGACCAGCATGTAAATAAATATTATTTTGGTGCAAAAGTAATTGTGGTTTTGGACTGTGAATTTTAAATTATAACTAGGCTCAAACACACCTTTATTAATCAAAATAGGGACCATTACAATCAACACATTTTTGCCAATGGGAAATAAGTTTGTTTATTCCTGTAGCATAAAAATCTGTGCCTCACAATTTGATGAACTCTTGGAAAGCATTTTCTGCATCCTGCTGGCTATGGAAGCGTTTTCCCTGCAAAAAGTTGTTGAAATGCTTGAAGAAGTGGTAGTGGGGTCAGGTGAATATGGTGGATGAGACATAACTTCATAGTGCAACCTCTGTGGAAAAGAATTTGGAGATTCCTCAAAGAGCTAAAAATAGAAATACCATTTGATCCAGCAATAGCATTATTAGGCATCTACCCAAAAGAGCATAAGACATTCTATAATAAAGACACCTGCACCCGAATGTTTATGGCAGCACAATTCACTACTGCTAGGTTGTGGAAACAACCCAAGTGTCCGTCAATTCATGAATGGATTATTAAAATTTTGTATATGTTTACAATGGAATATTACTTAATTTTAAGAAACGACAGTGAGCTAGCACTGTTTATATTATCCTGGATTCAGCTTGAACCCATTATTCAAAGTGAGGTGACACAAGACCGGAAGAATGGGCTCCACATGTACTCGCCATCAAATTGGTACTGACTGATTAACACTATGGTGCTCAAATGGTGGTGGTATCCACCAGGGATTAGGGGGTTGGGAGGTAGACCCACATATGAGGGATGCAGTGAGCACTGTGGAGGGGAGGGGCATGCTTGAAATGTAGTTGGGGATGGGAATTAGGGGGTCTCAATAAGGTGAAGGAAATCTTCTAAAACTGATTTATGTGAATAGCTGTACAACTTGGTAAATTTACTAATAATCATTTAATTGAACACTTAAAATGGAGTAATGGCATGATATGTAAATTATACTTCAATAAAGTTATCTTTAAAAAAATACAAAATCATTAAAAACATCAGTCACTTCTATAAAGAATAACCATTGGTCCAAAATAATAAAAATGTCCTAAAAATCTGTGGTAGAAAATTTTTCCTAATATCAAAGGAAAAAGATTGCACTATTATTTTAGAAGGCCCACAGATTGACAATGGTAGAGGATTCTTTTCCTATTTTCAGTGAAGAAATTTAGAACAAAGATTTACTCAGAGTTAATTATATGAAAGGATTGACACAAAATCTAGCTATGTGTTTGATAACATTAAAGGTATCTAAGTAAAGACCACTGTTCATCTTATTGTGTTCCCAAAGAAGATGACAAAATCCAATTTTCTGATGTGGTCAATTGCTTAAGTATAATGTGCACATCCTAAAGGTAGGAAACATCAAAAAACATTGTGACAGAGAATATTACTTCTCCCCGATGTCAATATGTCTTTTCTTTTTTGAGACATACACATTTCCTTATTCCTTGGAAGTTATGCAGAGAAAATATGGACAGAAGTGATTATTTCCAAGATTGGTTTTAAAATCATCTGCAGAAATGTCCATGCTCTTTTTCTTAGTTTATTACCTGGCCACACAGAGCATAGAGTAGAGGTACCCAAGGCCCAAGAGTGATTGGGATATAAAATTATGTAATTAAAGAGAGATCTGGCTGTAAATGAGTTTAAGAGGAAAGGTTGCGTTAGGTCATTAAATATGAAATGTCTGATTTTGAATCAAAAGTTTAGTGTATTATATCTCAAACAAGAAGCAGTACAATTAATCAAAGTACATGGTTAAACTATCAACACAGTTTTGCCATCTTAATAGTAGCTTTTTTATGCTGGCAGCAAAGAAGCCAGGAGAGCGAGTGGCAATGAAATCATAGAAGACGTTTTCCACAGCTTACTGAGAATTGAATATTTTTTCTTGCAAGGAGTGGTCCAAAGCCTGAAAAAAACGATATCTGTTGGTGCAAGGTCTGGTGGATAGGGTGGATGACAGAGAGTTCTAAGTCCAGCTTCTGTAGTTTGAGCAGCATTGTTTGTGTGATACGTGGTCAAGCATTGTCTTGCAAGAGGATTAGCTTGTCTCTATTGACCAATCTCAGCTGCTTGGTCACAAGCATCATCATCATTTCATCCAATCAGTCGCTATAGACATCTGCTATAATAGATTGAACAGGTCTCCTGAAACTACAGTGGATGACACCAGTGCTGGACCACAAAACAGACACCATTAATTTTTTTTTGATGAATATTCAGTTTTGGACTGTGTTTTGGCACTTCATCTTTATCTACTCATTGTGCCAAATGCTTGCAATTGTCAAAAAGAATCCATTTTCCATCACACATAACAATAAAGTATAGAAACGGTTCGCCTTTATGTTGTGACAACAAAGAAAGGCAAACTTCCAGAGATTTCTCTTCTGATGCTCATTTAATTCATGTGCAACTCATCTATCCAGCTTCTTTACCTTGCCAATTTGTTCCAAATGGTCTGATATTGTTGGAATGGTAATGTAAAACCTTGCTGCTAATTCATGCATAGGTTCAGATGGATTTGCTTCCACTACGGCTTTTAGCTCATCATTATCCACCTTGGTCTCACATCACCCACGTGGCTCATTTTCAAGATTAAAATCACCAGAATGGAACTTCTCAAACCATTGACATACTGTGTGTTCATTAGCCACATACTTCCCAGACACTTCATTGATATTTCAAGCTTTCTGGACAGCAAGGGTTTCAAGATGGAACTCATATTTGCAAATAACACAAATTTCTGACTTATCCATGGTTTCACAAAAAGTACCCTAAAAAAATTTGACAGATAATCACAAGCCAAACCGTGTGTTTCAAAGAATGAGGATGTACCTTCGCAATAAAAATGAAACATTTCAAAGTGAAATGTTAGAGAAATCAACTATCAAACTTAGCACCTAAAGAAATCGGACATTTCATACTTAATAATCTAATACTATATTAAAACAAATAAATGAATAATGATAATTAATATCAAGCATACACCTTTTCTGGCTGTACTTTAGTATTACATAAAATACATCCATCTGTAATAATTATAGTATATATTTATAGTATAGTATATACTGTATAATTATAGTATAGTAATATATGTATATTTATATGTAAATATACTAATATATGCATATTGTGTGTGTTTATATATAAATTTCCCAGAGGTCTCTTTAGAACAAGTTTCAAATTATAGCTCAGAAAACAGACACCAACTTCCCTTAATTATCTTTTCACAAGTGTTTAAATCTATAAACTGTTCAATTCTACTAATAGAGTATCTTTCTGAAGGTAGATCACAGTGGAAATTTAGTCTTTTGTTCATCTTTTCTCTGCCTGAACACCAATGTATATGACAAAGACTTTATGTCTTTTAATAGTTGATGTGAGAAATGAAGACACAAATAATTTGCCTTATTGTATTTCGTAGAATAATGTTTATCCTTTGAATTCTGCAATAATTTTAAAAATGAAATGTTTCTAAATAAAATGAATTACCTTAAAAATCTTAAATTATAAAAATAAATATTGTAGCCACATTTTTAAACCTGATTTAAAATTTGTGATAATCAATTGTTTCACTTCTGTATATCTTGCTACAATATAAAGCAAGAGAAAAATGAAAAAAGAGCCAGACATAAGTTAAATTTCTTATGATATAGATTCCTACTTTATATTTTAATTATAATTAAAGCATACATTTACATATATACTTAAAATTATTTTATATTGATCCTACACAAATTATGCCTAATAACCAATTTCAAAAATTAAATTTCAATAAAAGAGACAAATTACATTACGAATTCAGGGAAAAAATGTCAAGCTCTTATTTTAGTGCATCTGGGTCTTAAACTATAATTGTAATTTTTAGTAGGGTATGCACAAGTACCAAGGAGTTACAGGCAAAATGTCTGCTGAATAACTGAACTAATATAGTAAATGCTTTGAGAGTTGAACTAATGAAATTGCTCATTGAGGAGATTTCTCATGTTATTAGTAAACGAATTTAGAGTTACATAAGGCAAGTTGTAAAAAAGGAAACATTATCAGTTATAAGATGCATACAGTCCACTATGATGTACCTCCATCTTTTAAACAGTAAATCACTTTTTAACATGATAAAATAATGAGAATTTTAAAATAACAGAAAACATAAAAAAGGTTAAAATGAGAATTATTATATGTAGTAGCGTCACGTCAGAAAAGTACTCTATGGATGACAGAAAAATAACATACAACTGATACAAACCTATTTCATGTCTGGGTTTTGTTGATATAGCATGGAATCTAAATCTATTTATTATATTATTTTACTTGGCATATTTATATTTTGAGAATTAAGATACTGTTTTTAACTGTACATGTGCAGTCCTAATCAAATTTATGTTTAAGTGATTTTAATATTCATTTCCTATCTGTTATGGACTGAATGTTTGTGCTCACGCCAAAATTCATATGTTAAAGGTTTAACTCCTTATGTGACTACATTTAGAGATAGGGCCTTTATGGAAGTAATTAAAGTTAAATGAGGTTATAAGGTTATAGCTCTAATCCGATAGAATTAGTGTCCTTATAAGAAGATACATCAGAGTGTGCTCCTGCACTTGTTTGCTTGTGCGTGCATGCATGTGCACTCTCTCACGCGCGCTCTCTCTCTCTCTTTCCAAGCACACACCTAGATAGAAAAGGCCATCTGAGGACACAGAGAGAAAGCAGCCATCTGCAAACCAAGAAGATAGCCTTCACCAGAAACTAGCACCTTGATCTTGGAGTTCTAGTCTCCAGAATTATGACAAAATAAATTTGTGTTGTTTAAGCCACCTAGTTTATGGTATTTTGTTATGTCAGCCCAAGTGGACTAATACCCTGTCTTTGAAATCCAAACTTTCATTACTGAGTCTGCACCTTTGAGTCCATTCTCAATGTTAGAGTAGTTTTGTCAGGAAGAGTGCTCTGGTAATAGATGCTTGAGCCTTCATATATCGAAAGATAATTTTGTGTGTGTGTTAACATGTTAACATATCATGAATTCTTATACGCATATAGCAATAAAGAGTCATAGATATTTTCCTCTCAAAACTTAGTGTTTCTGGTATTTAGCATCATGGGGAAAGAACTGAAAGAATTCAGATGTATTTTCCTTTGTATGTAACTTAATATTTCTGCTTAATGAATGTTTATGTGATCTTTTTCGTTCATCCTTGAAATTAAAAAATAATCAGGATATATATCGGTTTTAGTCAATTTTTAATAATTTTGCCAGGTACAATTTGTGCATATTTTTAGATTGCATGTCTTTACTGCTGTTGTTTTTCTTGAGATCACAAATTGCTCCACTAAATTTTTCATTATTGCTTCCATTAATTACTATTATCTTTGCCTTAAGAACACCAATCATCAATTTGTTTGGTTCCATTCTCTCTTCTCACCATCTGTAATATGCATTTTCTGGCACTATAGCTTTCTTCATTTCCTCTATATTTTGTAAGAGTTTCTCACATTTGCTTTATATATTTTGCAACTGTGCGGTTAGATGTAGAAATCATTATGAAAGTTCTTTTCTATTTATGTTACCACATTTGTGACATTTTTAACAGCTTTTATCAGTTTTGTCCCTGTTTGACCTTGACTATTGTTTTGTCTCTTTCTTATATTGCAACTACTGCCCCCTCTTTCTTCTTCTCATATGCATAATAAATAATTGCTTCTGTATTTTCAGTCTTTACCATCATTTTAGTTTACATGTATCTTTGTAAATAAAATATACCTGGGTTTGCTTGTCTTGGATAGTGATGTAAGTATCTATATTTTAAATAGACAAATTAGCTTATACATATTCAAAGTAATCACTGATACGTTTGGATGCATTTTTTGCCATCCTACTTTACACGATTTTTTATTGTTTCTTTTAGCTTCTTTCCTGCCATTCATTGATTTGTTCAAGTTTTATTTTTATTCCTTTTATTTCTCTTTACTTTTTATACAGCTTTACATGAATACTCCTAAGTTTTAATAATTACTTCATTTTATCTAATGAAATATTTTATTATAGAAAGAAGCTATACAAAAATCATAAAAATATCCAAGTTCCATCAACCAAGTTCAGAAAGAGACATTACAATATACTTCCTCCTTCCTTTCAATTGTGTCCCCAGTCATTTTGACCACACCACCTAAGACGGAAGCCAGTCATTTGCTTTTGTTAGACACTCCCACTTGGCTCTTGTGGAATAACCCAATAGCCAAAGTTTATGTGTCTCTTACACACTTTCAGTAGGCATAGTCTGAAGGTAAGGGTCAATGAGTAAGAGAGGAGATGTTAGTGCCTTCTGAAGCCTCTGCTTGGGTCAAGTTTGCTAACATCCTATTGGCCAAAGCAAGTCATACAGAGGAGCCCAAAATAAAGGTGGGTAGCAGAACAACCTGCCTAGAGAAGGCACCGCAAAATTCTATAGAAAGGGCAAGGATATAAGAAAGGGTGAAGAATTAGGGCCATTATTGAAATTGGTCTACCACACACTGTGAATATTAATTGCTGAAAACCTGGGTACTATAGAATCTGTTTCTTAAAGCACACCTAGAGGTTATCTACAGTGATAAGATTAATCAAATCTCCACTTGAAAATGCATTGCAAGAAAAAGGACAGAAAGACATGAGGAATAACTGAAAATCACTAGCTTTTGGAAGCTATGCTCAGCTTAAAAATTATTACAAGCACATCTCTTTGCCAGTTAATGTCATGGCTTTAGTGGTTTTTATATGCCAATGCTTTTAACAGATACAGTTTTTGAGAGCTGGATGTTGAGACAATTTATATTAATAATTTGGAAAAGAAATACTATGAAGGTGGACACTATAAAATAAATATCACACAACATAGTAACTTGCTGCAAACTGACAAGAAAATGTGTTTTATTCTTTTTGTCTGTTGAAATAATAAATCCTGAGTTCCACACATAGATCAAAATGCATCTTTGGGATCCTGTTTCTCTTTTTCAAATATGAGAGAATGAAAGAGAGAAAACATCTTTGAAAATTTCATCAGCTTATCCATAAAAGACTTAATGTATATACAATGAATACATATTCACATTATAGTAATAACTGAGTGACAGCCAAAAGTGTTTACTCAATCTCTTTACTTGTGGTCTAACTATATAAGCAGATGACTCTGAATGCCTTTGAAAAATACTTTTCTTGAACTTCAGCTTGAATAAAGAAATATATCAAATGAACCCTACAGTTATTACATAGCTAAGACTTGGTACTGAAAGAGAATTTTAAGCTAATCATAAATTGCTGGAGGTGTAACAAGAAATTATTGGTTTGAATGAACCCATGGTTTTACCTATCTTGGACACTATTATACTGTCACCATCATTTCCACTCTTGTTTCTTCTTAATGGATGCTATACATTGAGGAATGACCTAATTCTTAATGCAAAGAGGAACAGATCACATAAACTGAGCCATTCTAGGAGGGCAGAGAAATTAAAGATTCCAACAAAGTAGAAGACAACGTTATGGTACAATTAACAAACTTCCAGGTGGACAGGCAGTCAGACTAAGGACAACACACTGGAAAAATTTAGTATTCCACTCTCTCTATAATAACTAAATATTATTATGTTATACTAACCATATTAGTAGTAATAAAAAATAACTACCATTTCTTAACCTCTGGCTATATGGCCGGCACCTGCCAAGTATGATTTTTCTTTAGGACCGTATTATGGAAGAGCAAACTAATACTCAGAGAAGACAATATTCAGAGTCACACATTGGGGAGAGAACTCAGAATTAAACCCAGGTTTGTAGGACTTCAGGTTTCCTATTTTTTTTTATCACTAAGGATGTTACCTCTTAGAAAGACTTGGTTACTAGACAGACTACCAAGAAAATTGGCCCCAACAAACAAAAAAAAAAAACAAAACAAACAAATAATTATCAGAATTTGAATGCAGGGTTTATTTCAAGATCATTTATCAGTACTGGAACTCAAATTCAGAGTAAGACAAGCAGTAAGAATATCAGCATGCTGAGTCCCATGTTATCGGGAAAGACCAGAGACATTCAAATATTTAAATTTATTTTGCTTTTTTTCCCTTCTGAACTTTTTTTCTGTTTTTTTACTTCCAACTTTATTGAAGTTTTTTTTTCTTTCTTTAATTTCAAAATACTAAGGGGCTAAAAATGTTTTTGTTACATGGATCCATTGTATAATGCTGAAGTCAGGGCTTTCAGTGTGCATGACACCATGCCAGTGGTCATTGTACCTTATAGGTAAGTTTTTGATCTCTCACCCTCCTACCTCCCTCCCCCTTCTTAATTTCCAATGTCTTTTACATCTCTTTGTACCATTTAGCTCCCACTTATTAGTGAGAACATGCGCTGTTTGTTTTTCCATTCCTGAGATACTTCACTTAGGGTAATGGTCTCCTATTCCATCCAAGTTGCTGTGAATGACATTATTTCATTCCTTTTTATGGCTGAGTAGCACTCCATGGTATATGTGTGTGTGTGTACACATATATATACCGTATTTTCTTTATCCACTCATAAATTGATGATTGATGGGCACTGAGGTTGATTCCATATCTCGGCAACTGTGAATTGTGCTGTGATAAACATTCAAGTGCAGACGTCTTGTTGATAAAATTATTTATTTTTCTTTGGATAGATACCTAGTAGTGAGATTGAAAAATCAAATGGTAGGTCTACCTTTAGCTCTTTGAGGAAGCTCCATACTGTTTACCAGTCATAGCTCCAGCTCTTATAGGGTTGTAGCCAGCACTTCTCCGCTTCTTGCTCCCTCAATCCTGCTGTTGTTAATCCATGAAGTCTTGGCATTTCTTATTAGATGTCTCATACTATCAACATTTCTATACTTTATTATTTTGTTGAATTATTTTAAGTTAAACTTTTTCCAATTTGTCATCTATTTTCTGTCTGGAACTTTAATACAAAAGGTGACTATATGCCACTGGTTACATCTGCTGCTATGGCGTAATTTTTAATACCTTCCTTTCACTCTTAAAAGCATCCTGGTTTGGAAGATAATTTATATGGTCATCCTACTTATATACCATATAAGTGTTAATTGCAAGCTTTTTTTATTTTTTTAATCCAAGAAATAATGTCAGAATTGGGAACTCAATTCACAAAGTCAGGAAGGCAAAATAAACAATGTTTCAGAGTCAGAACGAGTAAGATTTTACTCCCAGTTGTCACTTATTAGCCCTGTAAATGTGGACCACTTAGTAAATTTCTCTGAATCTGAGACATTATCTATAAAGGGAGAATAATACAACCCACAGTGAAAGATTGTTTTAAAGGATCAGAGAACATGTAAAGTGTCATGAAGACAGTATGTGCTTAATAATACTATAAAGTATTAAAATTATTGTTGGAAGACAAATATTTATCTTTGAGCTCTCAGAACAGTCCTTGATACAGAACAAATATTAAAAAATGTTTAATGAAATAATTTAATGGATGATATTCAAATATAAATCAATTATAAACCAAAACTGGATTCATGGTTATCTTCACTTATGAAATAAATTTTCATTGTGTTTTTCTTATACAATGTAACTTTCCTTAGATTTAAATGAGTTAGTAAACCTCAGTTTTACTTAGGTATTTAATTGGCAAAGTGTATATATTGAAGGTGTACAATTTGATATTTTGCCACATGTAAACATTATGAAATCATTACTATAATCAAGCTAATTAATAAACCCATCACATCATATAGTTATCTTGTTTTGTTGCTGTTTTGTGGTAAGAATTCTTAAGATCTACTCACTTGTTTTTAAAATAAGTCATTTGATTAGAAGCCCTCCCATACTGGTATAGTTATAAAAGCTATACAATTATAGCCAATTTCAATTATAATTATGAATTTATTCAAGCCTATTAGCTTGCCTACTGTTAATATGTGCAATAAGGCTTATCTTCCTTCTGTCTAGCCCCCTACTTGATAGGTTCTAGGCAATAAGTAAAGAGGACTAGATATAGATCTCAGGATACTTGCCTTTACACCATTGGCTATAAGCAGAGTGGAAAGCTGCTTCTTACTCTCCGACCAAAATACTGAGGAATCAAGGTGGGACTGCACTGCATATGAGAGCCAGTAACTATACCTCTGGGTTCATAAAATTTTAGACTGACCTAGAAATGGCCTAACATAACAGGGCTCAGGGATACTTGGCTGTTCCTTCAATCTTTCCATCTTCTGTGCAGGATCTCTAAATCCCTTTATGAATACTCTCTGTCCCCTCTTCCTTATTAAGGCTAATGTGGTATCTTGATGACTTAAGGTTTTTTTTTTTTTTAAGACAGTCTCACTCTGTTGCCAGTGTGGGCTAGAGTGCTGTGGTGTCACTCTAGCTCACAGCAACCTCCAACTCCTGGGCTGAAGCAATCCTCCTGCCTCAGCCTCCTGAGTAGCTGGGACTACAGGCATGCGCCACCATGCCCGGCTAATTTTTTCTATATATTTTTAGTTGTCCAGCTAATTTCTTTCTATTTTTAGTAGACACGGGGTCTTGCTCTCGCT
>CAUYRT010106313.1:0-28051 GCA_963574885.1 Lepilemur ruficaudatus
GTGACCTGGACCCAAACTTCTCAAGTCCAGGCCTTGGCAGCACCGTCGCGTCCACGTTACGGGTTGAACTGTGTTCCCCAAAGAGACATGTCCGACTCCTAACCTCCGGCACCGCAAAACGTGATCTTATTTGGAAATAGGGTTGTTACCAACATAATGAGTTGAGGTCATACTGGAGTGAGGCAGGCCCTGGTCCGACAAAGAGGTGAGAGAGCACGGAGAAGAGAATCCCACGTGCAGACAGAGACGCGCAGGGACGGGGTGCCACATGGCGACTGTGGGGGCATCAGAGTGGGCATCTCAAGCCAAGGCGCGCCAAGGCTTGCTGACGGCCTCTGATGCTCAGAGAGAGGCACAGAGCCAATCCTCCCCAGAGCCTTTGAGAGGGCACGGCCCTGCCAACGCCTCGATTTCAGGCCTCTGGTCCCTAGAACTGTGAAAGAATAAATCCCTGTTTAAGCCACCCAGCTTGGGGGACTTTGCTGCGGAAGCCAATACGGGCCCTGGATGCCTCTGCCTCCGCCGTAGGATACACCCCAGAGAGCCCTCTAAATGCCTGGCCTGTCCAGCCAGAAGCCCCCAGCAAGAAAGGCGAAACCACCCAGCTCTCAGCCACAGCTCTCCCCAGGGCTGCGGCCCTCTCGAACACCCCGCTCGGGAGCCGTGCAGGTGGGTTCCTCACCGCACACTCCTCTCTTGGAAGCTGCTCCTCAGCGCCGAGGCCTCCAGCAGTGCCTGCTCCGGCAGCAGTGGCAGCAGTCACCTTTGCTCAGAGCCAAGGCGCTCCATGGGGTCTGGGGCTGGGAGGGCAGGGGCATGAGACATGCTTCACCCCCCTCCAGACTGCGCTGTGCCCTGGACAGGGCCGTGTCTGCCCCCGGGTCTTGCGAGGGAAGGCGCCGGCTCCTCAGCCCCAGCTGTCATCCCTCCATCAATGCTCAAAAGCCACAGTGTCTGCTGACAGCAGGGCTCAGAGGCCGTGGAACCCTGCCACTCCTCCCTCCCCTCCTCTGCCCTCCCACTCAGACAGCCCCCAACACACACACACACACACACACACACACACACACGCAAAGTCTCTTTTCTTTTCCTTCCTTAGAACAAATTAAAGCCTTGCAAATGCTGGGCTGGGCAATGTGGTCGTATTGTCTACACCCCAGGTGTACCCATGTCCCAACTCTCACCTAGCCAGGACGTGGGAGCACAAAGGACGAAGGGAGCCATTTACACCAGAAAATCAAGGAGGTCTTCAGAGAGGCGGCATCTAGATTATAGTGTCCAGGTAATGGGGCAAGACTGGGTAGTCTGGAACACATGTGTGTGAAAGACAGTGGCAGGAGAAGCAGCCCGAAAACTAGGTTAGGACTAGTCCTAGAAAACCATGGCAAGGTCTATGTAGTATCCCTCAAGACAATGTTTCTTAGCCAGCATGGGATATCAGATCCCTGGGGAGACCTTCTGAAAATACACATACCTTCCCTCTCCACCTTTCTGCCCACTCCACCCTACTTCCAATATTTAATATCTGAGATGGAACCTGGAAATGTGCATTTTAATAATATGTCCCATGCAATGATTGCAAAGCTCTGTCACAGGGAATGGGGAGCCATAGAAGGTGTTTGAGGGAGGAAGTGGCATGATCCAACATGTATCTTGGGAAAATACCTTTGCTATCCACAGCAAAGGATGCACCGAGGAAAGCCGCATGCATACAGCTCAGTCTGCACGCCGGCTGCTAGCCCTTTCTGTGCCTTTGTGCAAATTAGAAAAAGGTGTCCTAGCTCCAGCAACATTTTTCAAAGGTTGGTAGATGAACCTGCACAACCCCAAGCAGCCTGGCTTTGGCAGGGCAGGGATGAGGCTGTGTTACTGCCCCTGCCATGGCCCTCATGTAAAGAAGGGGGAGGTGGAGGAAGGGAAGTGGGGAGACAGGGGCAGGGTAGGGAAATCTCTGGCCCCGACTTTAATCTGCATCGTCAGCTAAGATGCACCAGCACAGACACTCCAGATCTCCAACGTCTTTCTGACACGACGGCCAGGTATGCGTGTCCCACTGAGAGTCATGTGGTGCTGCTCCTGTGTGGATGAGCCCCCTGGACTTGGCCTGGCTCTGCCCCAGGGGAGGTTTTCAGAGGTCAGAGAGCAAACACACACCTATACCATGTCCATCGCCACACCCACTCAGCACCACACCATTTGCAGAACTTTAATTCCACCCCTCAGATGAAGCCATGGTGTCAGATTCAGAGAAAAAGTGGGAATCAGGTCTCCAAGAGCAATAGGCAGGTGAGCTCTGGAGTCATCCCAAGTGTGTTCAGGATGGGGCATGCATGTATGTGTTCATCAGTGAATATGTTGTATTCTGGACTCCCCTAGGTGTGTGTACAGCCCTGTGTGCCAGCTGGAAGGCCTGGCTTCTCCATCACCAGTCACACTACCTCATGTAAGTTAGTCTATATTTCTAATATAAAAAGTATTCCCTCAGATGTGCCACATTTGTGCAGTACACAACCGGAACATCTGTACACAGTGGCTCTGATGGTCCACTGGTAAGTCCCGTGTACCTGGCTCTCTCACCATAGGACTGTTGGGAGGATCAAACAAGATAAGAGATGGAAAAGCACTTTGATCCTAGATTTTATTATTATTGTTATTTCCACTGCTTTAAAAGAATGTCCCTCCTGGGTCTTTGAATTGCCTCCCAGACCATTTCTTTTTCTATCAACTTTGGATCCCCAAGAGAGAATCCCGTTTTCAACAACTTTTAGCTGCCAGAGGTTTGTGAAATGATAGAATGACAGAGCTGGAAGGCACCCTAGGGATCATCTACTCTCACTTTCGTACAGATGGAAACTAAAGACACAGAGATGCAGCACCCGGCCCGAGGACACACAGCAAGTTAGCGTCAGCCCTTCGCCTTCCCCACGTGCATGGCGCTGCTCCCAGGTCCTGAGGCCGGAATATTGTCCAGGGGTCACAGAAGGTCCCGCTTCCCCATCAGGACCTCAGCCATCTCTTCTCCCAGGCTCTCTCTGAGGGAGAGTCCGGGAGCCGGGCAGAGTCGGGGCTTCCTCTCTCTCTACGTCTGCAGCTGAATCAGCGGCTTCACCAGTGGGCTCAGAGCTTGCCAGAAAGGAAGAAGCATCAGGCACCGGGACAAAAGTGTCCCTGCACACCGTCTTGGCTGCCTCCGGTGCTCGGAAAACACTTAGCACTTCACGCGGAACTCTTGACAGAAATACACTACTTTGTGCAGAGTTCCTGACAGGCTGGCAGGAGAGTCTCAGGAGAAACAAAGGGAGATTTATTGGAAAGAAAAGAGAAGGCGGTTGGGATTGTATGAGGAATAGAAGCAAAATGAAAAAAGAAAAAAAAGAAAGAAAATGGTTCTGCTGAAAAGGTGTGCTGGTCAACCAGCAGAGAAGACACAAGCACTTCCAATCCGTCTCCGTGCCGACGCTGCTGCTAACGAGGAGAGCACAGGTATAGCTCTTAGCGTAGAGGCTGTCTTTTAGTGACCAACTTTATGATCGGGAGCATCATTATCAGACACCCTCTGCTTTATATGAGGCTGTGCTTGTCCCATCCCAAAAGCAGATGGTGAATTTCTCCCCACGCAGGGACCGTGTGGCTTTGGGTACCCTTCCCAGCACCTAACGGAGGGCTGAGATGGCAGTAGGCCTTTCATGTATTGTTAAAGGGGCTTTATTTAAACACAAAATCATTGGGACACCTGATCTGAGAAGTCTCAATGTTCTTTGAGGGGACATAGAAATGGAATATTTGACATATGAACTTGGGCTGAACACCTGGGCCAGGTGAGCAAGATCTATGTGTTATCTGACGGGTGGGGAATGACAGCAGCTAAAACAATGACAATAACCACAGCAGGTACCATCTCTCCCAACAGATCATAGAACTGCCTTCTCTAATTTCCAATTTCTCTAATATTTATTTTACAATTTGGCAAATATTTATTGAGCACCTTCTGTGGGCCTGGGGTGGGCTAAACCTTTGGGGAAGGAGATATAAAAACAAAGAGAATACGGTCACTGCCCTCAGAGGGATCAGAGCTCGGGGAGCAGATGCACAAACAACATACAGTCGACCCTTGAACGCAGAGGTTGGGGCACCGACCCCCCTGTGGTTGAAAATTCAGCTATCACTTTTGACTCACCGAACACTGATCTGCTAATAGCCCACTGTTGACCGGGAGCCTTTATCAATAATATAAATAGTCGATTGACACATATTTTGTATCTCCTATGTGTGATATGCTGCTGCATGCTTATAATAAAGTAAGTTGGAAAAAGAAAATGTTATTGAGAAAATCATGAGGAAGAGAAAATACATTTACTACTCGTTAAGTGAAAGTGGATCATCACAAAGGTCTTCCTCTCCGTCGCCGTCATGTTCAGTAGGCTGAGCAGGAAGAGGAGGGGTTGGTCTTGCTGTCTCAGGGGCGGCCAAGGCAGAATAAGACCCACGTGTAAGTGGGCTTGCGAAGTTCAAGCCCATGGTGTTCAAGGGTCAGCTGAATATCACGCAACGCGTCTACCGCCATCGTCAGGGTGCAAGCGTGTGCTGTGGGAACAGAAAGGAGGCCCCCGAACTCTGCAAAAGGAGAAGCAGGGTTGGCTTCACAGAGGAGGTGACTTTTGAGTTGGGCCTTGAAAGATGGGTGGAGGGCTGAGAGCTGGACGGGCCCTCTGGACAGGGGCAGTGTGAGCGGCGAGGGGAGTTCGGCAGGGCAGCCGGGCGGTGGGGAGGAGCCAGGCTGTGGGGGCCCGACTGTGGAGCTGGGCTCTCACCGTAGGCCCGACTTATGGAGGTTTGTGAGCAGAACAAGGCTCTCTTGGGAAAACCCTGCGTTGGTGGACACCCCGGGCAGGGTTTGCAGGTCAGAAACTGTTTCCTCAAAAATATTTCGAAGGCTGCTGCCATAACAAAGGGTCTGTAAGCAACGCTAGATTCAGGAGATGTTCTTGGGGATGAATGACAAGATTTAATAACTCTTTGGATGGAGAAAGAAAGAAGGGGGAAAAACGGTCAAAAAATGAGGTTTCCAGCTCACACAACTGAGAAGCTCCGGGTGCTGTTAGCCAAACGTGGAAATAAGACTGAGACTCCAATCCCGGGGAAGAAAGGATGAGTGCAGAACTGCCCCCTTCCCTTAGTTGGAGCTTCCCTTGGCAACTCTTTCCCTTCCTCTGCCTGACATCGAGCAGATATTCCATTATTAATTATTGCCACCTGCCACTAGAAACGCATGCTCTCTCTTGAGGATAAAGATGTAGATAAATGATGTCTTATAAGAGAGACTACGTGCTACCTTTCACAGCAGAGACCTCTGCAAGGCGGAAGAAAGATGATGATCCTTGTTGGAGAAATCAGAAAAGGCTTCCTAGAAGAGGTGGCATTGGATTTCAGCCTTGAAGGATGAATAAGAATTCAACCCACAGAAATGCGGGTGCAGAGCGCGAGCCGAGGCAATGAGGGATGTGGGTTGAGGCAGTCTGGCAATATGGGGGGGGGCCGGGGGGAGTATTGGAAACACCGGCGGGAATCGGTGCTGAATTAGGAGCACTGTGGAAACTCACGCAAGGTTTCTGAGCAGGGGAATGACCCTGGACTTGAGAAGGTCACGGCTGTCCATGGCAGAGGCCTCATGGAGCCATGGAAGCAGCTTGAATGGAGGAGAAAACAGCTTTCTGAGCTGCCTCTCCGTCCTCGCGGGCGTCAGTTCCTGGGCTCAGGGCAGCCCTCTTCTGGGACCGGCTCAAGAAAAGCTCTCAGAGCTAATAATTTTATGTCGAGCCTCCTGTAAAACCAGGTTGGATTAATTATTGATGCAAACTTAGGCAAATGAAAGCTCCCTCTGGCTTGGCAAGGTTCCCTCCGCAAAATTAGCTTAAGCAGCTCTGGCTGCTTCCTGGGGAGAGGCGCGCGCCTGTCAGCGCTCCCGACCCACCCGCGGGGACTCGCACGTGGAGGGGCTTTGAACCTCTGACTTCAGATCTGTGCCCAGAATCTCAGCGGCTTCCGGACGCCATCTGGGCTGGGGGTGGGGAGCAGCCCGGACGACTTGCTCCCAGGCCTCCCGCGGATCCCCTCGCAGCCCGGCCGTGCGCGGAAAACAGTATCAGCGATAACAACCTCGCAGATTCAATTCCATCCCATTTAATTAAACGGCTTTGGCGCTCACGAATTGCAGCGATGGTTGCGAGCTCATGCCAGACACGCATCTGCAGACCTGCGACACAGCGCACTTCGGAAGGAGCAGCAAAGGCCAGTTGTCACCACGGGGAGAGCCCCGCACCAGGCCACGCCAACAAACAACGCTCCAGTCCGTACAGCCTTCCAGAAGGGACGAGCTTCACTCACAGACATTGACGGAGGGTCTACCATGTGCCTGGCCCTGTCGTGGGCCCTGGAGATTCAGAGGTGGAAGAGGTGGCCTTGCTGTTAAAAGACCCAGATTCTCCCGGGAACACGGAAGAGCAAGCAGACAACCACGTGTTAGTGTACTCGGTGTTTTCAGAGGACAGCCCAGCCTGGGGGTGCAGGGCATGGCCTGGAGGGAGCCCTCCTGTATTGCCAAGTGTTTGGACATTATCCTGAGTGGGTGGGAGCCCCTGATGGGGGGTGGATTAAGCAGGGATTGTATTTATCAAACACCTCCCTTGTCGCAGACACCAGGCACACGCTGAGAACACTGCAGGAAGCAAGACAGCCACACTCCCAGTGTCCCCTCCTCCCGAGATTCTCCCCAGCCTCCCAGACAAGCATCAAGCCTCCCCCGACAGACCAGCAGGAAGCGACAAAGCCTGGAGTGAGTCGGTCTAGGCGGGGTATGAACGCAGAGGAGCGGTGGGTTTGGCCGCTTCAGTGACCGGGGCACTTCCCCCACCTGGGAATGGGCATCGTGCCCTCTGCCCACCTGGGTGATCACAGATCAAATATAAAAGGCCAGGTGCACAGTAGACACTCGGCACGCGTCTTGAGTGATGAAACGTGATGGAAGTTCCTGGTCTACTGAAAAGCACCGCGCCACGTAGGAGGTGAGTACCGCACTCTAGTCCTCTGGGTACAGTGTCTGTTGTTCCTGCCGTAAGAGACCCTTGGTTGCACTTTACAGTCTACAAAAGGGAACGGAGGATGGTAATAGCATTTACTGAGCATTCGCTAACTCATTTAGTCAGCAAATAGGAGCCAGACACCGTCTTTGGACCCTGAGGTTGCAATGGTGACCAAAACAGACCTCGCCCCAGGCCCCCTAAACCTCGTGGTGAGTGGAGAGGTGGATACCAACAAAATAGCCTCACAAGTGAACGCAAATCACCCGCCGTGGCGAGTGTGCCCAGAAAGAGACGTGTGGGAGAATGTAGGAAACGTGAGAAGATGGCCAAGAGACACCTGTCCACCCTGGGGCCTTGGGCTGCTATTCCTCTGCCGAACACCTGCCCCAGCTCTGACAAGGCTGGTCCTTCCCAGACCTCAGCTTCGATGTCATCTTTTCAGATCAGCCATCCCTGAACATCCCTCGGGCACTCGCTAGCATGACCCTGCTGTGTTTTCCCTAAAGCACTTGTCATTATCCGATATTCCCTTTGTAAATGGATTTCTTCGTTTGTTTACTGCCTGTCTCTGCCTGGTCGACTGTGGGCTGCAGGAGAGCAGGGCCATCTCGGTGTCCCCGGCCTGTGGAACAGAGTCACAGCAGGAGCAAATAAACACGAGAGTTCACCGGAGAAGGACAGACAGCCAGGAAGACATGGGGCTGAGATTTCAACCAGTGCTGAAACTAGAGCTTCCCCGTCTAGGATGTACTCAGATGCAGTCACGTGAGAAGACAGGGACTAGCTGTGAAAGAGGTGAGATCTCCGAAAACATATCAGCTGTCATGAATCTCATCTGTAAAATGGGGACAATAATAAAACCTACCCCCGGACATTGTTATATGACAGGCTTAGCATGGTTCTGGCAATGTCACTGTTCCTGCTGCTTTTGCTGTTCAGAGTAGCAATGGAGGAGGGGGTGGGGTGGGGTTGGAGGTGGCGGCAGAAGTATTGTGAGTTTTACAGCCACTCTCAAGATGTGCGTGACTGAACTTGACTTCAAACGTTCCCAGAGAGATTAACTCATTCTACTGAGGGCTTCCAAGCCTCTCCCTTCTTAGATTAGTTAAGGATTCCTGTGCCTACCCCCAGTGTGACTGTCCAATATTTTCTGTGTACCCCCAAATGAAAAAGTGTGGTCTGGTGAAACACACCCAGGCTTAAAGAATAGACTGATGTGGGTTCAAGTTTTGACTCTTCCCTTTACCATTGGCTGGAATCTGAAGCGGTCACTAGACCTCTGAGTCCTACTTTCTCGGTCTGTGAAATGAGAACGAGGACCTCTGCTTGGCAGGGTTGCTGAGAGGCTAACACGGGCTGTACGGAACCCTACGGCTCTGTGCGTGACATGCAGCTCTGTAGCGATCACCTGCTCCCTGGGTTTGCTCAGATGGAGAGGGGTTGCCAGAATTCTACCCGGCTCCCTGAGGTTCTTTTATCTCCCAAATTCATCCTTAATTTCCTGAACGACTTCAGGTCACAATTCCACCATTACTGAGCCTCAGTTTCCCAGGCTCTAACGCTGGAGTAGCCAATTTTTTTCTAACTTAATTATACCCTCCGAGAAAGTGCCTCATGATGCGTGCACTAAATTAAAACATTCATTAAAATAAAGCATGAGCTCAGCAACAATTAAAACCAGAGAAGAAGATATATGATGAAATAATTCATATATATGTGTCTCTCTGTGTCTCTGTCTGTGTCTGTGTGTGCGTGCGTGTGCATACATGTAGTGTATATAAAGCACACCCCAGCCTCGGTCTCAAAGTCCTCAGGATCCAAAAATGACTTGAAGGCTGACAACCAGGGACTTGTTCCCCAAATCATGCAGGATATTCAGGAAGCCACAAACTTCCAAAGGAGATGCCCTTTGAGTCTCTCAGGGTGGATGTTTTGAAATGTTAGCAGAATTCAGCTTTTGTCCATTGAATAGGTAAACAAAGGTGAAATGCAGGTCTTGGGGATGCAGGGAAATTCCTGCCTCAATAAACAAGTGTTTTTTATGTGCTGCTCCATGGCAGTCCCCAGGCTCTGGGGATGCAGAGTGACAATGTGGCTCCTGTCCCCTAGAGGAGCTGAGCCCAGTGGTCAGGCAAAGTGATGCCCACGCAAAGCAGAGAGGCCAAGAGCACCCAGTGCCCTCACCCGCTGACTCTTCACTCTTTCCAGAAAACCTGGTGCCCTCTCTTTCCTTTGGCCTTTGCTGGGCCATTTCCTCTGTTATGATCATTTTTTGTCTCACAAAAGTTTGCTCCTCGCCCAGGGCCCTGCTCAAAATTGCCTCCCCTGGGAAGCCTGCCTACACCAGGGCCAACTGCTCACTTCACCCAGCTCCTTTCCTCCCCACCGGCTGCGCTGCTGCCTGGGCACAACACGTTGCTCAGGTGCCGGTATGTGTGCTTTTATAAGGGCACATCACATAACAGGAAACATCCAGAACCAAAAGGGACCCAAGAGACAATCTGGTCCACTGCCTGAGAGCTCCAGACAAGGCCATGGTGACACATGACACGGAATGGAGCCAGTCTGAGATCCCGGACCTCTGGCCTCCCAGATCTGCTACCAAAGTCCCCCACCCCGTCACTGGTTATCTTATTCCTTCAGATTTTCTGGGTAATAAAAAGAAAGACTGGTCTAGAGCGCAGGATATAAAGATTTAGGTGACGAGATTTTGATCTCCAACATCCCTCCAGTGGCAAGCTATGATCATCCCAGGCCCATCTCGATGGAAGGTGTTTTGCAAACACCACCTCCTCCAGGAAGCCTCCCTGTTTAGCCCAGCCCATCCTGAGCTCTCCTGTATGAGGTCTGTCATGTGGCTCAGCAGCTCCTAGAGGAGAAATTCTTACATTCCTGGGCTCCCCAATTCTGCTGATCCCAAGAGGGTTGATTCTCCACGAATCAATTTTCTCAACATTTATGATAAATAGGACTTTGAGAAAAAACTGGGGTCTACATCTGCTCATTAGTTAGTTCTCCAACCTACAAGCCATAAAAGAAAGAGGAGTCAACTCGGAGCCCAGTGGCCTGGGTTTGAGCCTCATTTTTGTCCCTCTTGGCTGAGTCTCTCTCAACTCTGCTCAAATCCCTCGTGGTCTGGGTGCTTCTCCCATGGCTGCAACGGCCAGCGTCCTGCAGCAAGGGACATGGGCTTTCTTGGGAAACACTGGAGGAGCAGGACCCCCAATGTGGCATGTGCTGCCATTTCAGTCCCAGAGGTCTCCTTTCATCTCCTTGTGTCCTTGTGGAAGACACACCAGCAATCTATCTGTGAACGCTGAACACAGGTGCTTGTGGGGCCAGGCTGCATTCACATCTCGGCAGGTAAGGAAGGCCTCAGATACGTTTCGGGAGCTACCCTGGGCTTTGCACTTAGGCCACAGGGGCTCTGGAATCAAATCGCTTGGATCAACGTGGCTTTCTTCGGTTCTTACAGATTAGGCAAAATCACAAACAGCACATCCCCCCCCCCCCATTCAGCAAAGCCCTTTGGTGATAACCTCCACTCACTTTTTCTCTTAGAACATCTTGCCTTTTCCCTCAATGATTTTGAAGGTCAACGTTAGCTGGTCGGACCATTCCTTGTGTTCCCCTAAGCAAGCAAACGGTACAGGGTAGTGAAGCCCAAGTGTGAGGTTTGACATCCAACAGGCCTGCATCCTAGCCTTTGTTCTGTCTCTTCCTGCATGTGGGATCCAAGTCAAATACCCTAACATCTCTGGGCCTCAATCTCCTCATCCCTAACATGGAAATAATAATAGTACCTGCCTCGTAAGCTTTCGTGAAGATTAAACGAAGAAAACTATATAAAATACTTAGAGCGTCTGGCATATAGTAAGTGCTCCATAAGTATCAGCTATTGCCTTTGACTATATTGTCATCATTATCTACATCATCATAATCATTAGCAGTAATAATAGTACTATTAACCATCCTTATTAATTCAGTGTGCGTCCTGCTCCTGTCAAGAAGACAGCTGCCCGCAGAGACCCGCACCAAAGTCTAGGTGTTCTTTCTGCATAACCCTCAGCATGTCCAGGCTTCGTCAGTTGTGGAGCAGTTACAAGAGCTGATGTGAGATTCAATTTTGATTTAACAACATTTATTAAGCACTGTGTGCTGGGCTCTGTGATAGTCACCTGTAAAGATACATAAGACAGCCCCTGCCCACAGTCTGCTGGGAACCAGACAAGGACATGACTCAGAGTAACAGATTCTCATGGGCACAGTCACTTATACTTTATGGCATCACCCTCAAACACTGCCTCCTCCAGGAAGCCCTCCCACATTACCCCAGCATCCTGAATTCTCTTCTGTGAAGTCTGCATTGTCACATGGTTTGACATCTCTTTGAGAAGAAATAACCATTCTTTACCCTCTTATGCACTCAGCTTCACTGAACTTAAATGGGTAATACTCCAAGAATCCATTTCCTTTTCCTTTGCGGTAAATGGGACATTCAACAGAAACTACATCTGGCTTCTGTTCCTTAGTTTCTTGGCCTCATAATGTAAAATAAAGACGTCTCAACCTGGAGCCCACCAGCTTGGGTTAATATCACTTTTGAGGACTCAGATAAGCCCCTTCTCTTTCTGACCCCAAAGGTGCCTGTCTACAAAACGGGGCTTCCTCCTGGGACTGTTGTGGTGACTACACAGCATGAATCACAGTAGGACCGGCACACAGGAGGACTTTCATCAAAGTCATTTGTATTCTTTCCTGGTCCTTCCCTCCAGAAATGCCACTGACTGGTCACACGTCCCTGCAGAGCCTAGACTTCAGGCAGGCTGGACAAGTCACATGCAATTAAAATTTCATTACCTTTACCAAGCAGAGTACAGTACATTTACTAATGTAATTACACTGCAATTGTTGGAGTCAGTGAACAATGTGCATTTATGAGGTAGTGTCCTTGACAATTACAGCCCCTTCCCTCTTCGTGATCCAGCGTATCACTCATCAAGGATGTCCTACCACTCAGAGGAATAGCCTGACTTTCTTGGAAGACAGAGGGTAGGTGCTACGAATGTCTGTGCACCCTCCAAAATTCATGTTAAAACTTAATCCCCAGTGCAGAAGTATTAGGGTGCTTCTCCCATGGCTGGAGAGAGGTGGGGCCTCTCAGAGGTGATTAGGCCATGAGGGCCTCAGCCCCCTGGCTGGGATCAGTCCCCTGTAAAAGGGCTGGAGGCCCTTGCCTTTCAATCCTTCTGCCACGTGAAGACACAGAGTTTGTCCCCAGCTTGCAGGCAGAGAATGGGCTTCCCCAGGCACTGAGTCTGCCAGCACCCCAACCTTGGGCTTCCCAGCCTCCAGAATTATGAGAAATAAGTTTCTGTTCTTTATAAATTGCCCAGTCTGAGGAATTTGGTTGTAGCAGTACAAACAGACTAAGACAGTCGGGGCCCTGGGATGCTTTTATGTTTCCTCCTTGACCACTTCAGACACGCTGAGGGTGGACAGGGAGAGGGCAGGACAGAAGGTCGGGGTGCCTTTTACTGTCCTTCTCAGTCCCATGGTCATGAAACTCCCCCTGCCTTGCTGGGTGGGAGCTCGGGGTACATGCATGCAAGTTTCTGATGCTCACACTCCACACATCCCTCACCCTCACTGGAGCAAATGCCCTCTCTGCGTCCCCTCTGAAGGCCGTTGGCATTCAAGAGAGAAGATCTCGGAATTTGACCTTCAGATGTTATGAAATCTGAAGCAAAGCAGGAAGCCGGCCCTGCCCACAGCCGTCTCCCTAGCACAGCGGTTTCAGTGCTGAGATCCCGGCCTAACACAGGCACTTGGCTCGCACAGCGTGAGACCTTCATTCATGTAACCACAGCTGCCAGAGACAAAGCACTTTTCAAGCTTTTCTCATGAGTTGTCTCCTCCGATTCTCACCCTGCCTCCAGCAAGGTGAGTTTCGTTCCCGTTGTTCAAGGTAGGAGCAGAAGCTCAACATGGCGACCTGACTGGCCCAGGGGTGATCCACGAGGAAGTTGTGGGGCTGGGATTCAAGCCGGGTCTCCTCTGAAGCTTCTCCTCTCTCTGGTAGGGTAGGAGAAATGTGGAGGCTTCCCCAGCTCTGAGTGTCCCAAGGGGGGCTTCTGTTTCTGGCTCTGACATGACTAAGCAGTGCGAGGCCTCCTGCAGGTCACTTAAGCAGCTCCCCTCTGGCGCTCACTCAAGGAATCCTTCCTAGCCCCCAAAGAATAGTGACAGGCACACTGCTGTGACTATTTGTTTACTTTCTGGCTTCTGCATTAGACCATAAGCTTCGTGACTGCATTGATTTTGTTTACCAATATATCCTCAGTCCCTCATAGAGTGCTGGACACACAGAGGTGTTTAATGAGAATGTATCAGACAACTCAATGAATGAATAAATACATGACCAAATAAATAGCTCTCATGAGCTGTGTGAGATTGGGAAATACACTTTCTGATCTTCCATTCCCCCCTTGCGAAATGGCAACTCTCGTATCTGCTTTGCAGGGCTGCTGGGAGACCCAGAGATAAAGTCTACAAAGCACCCAGCCGAGTGCCTCACACGTAGTAGGCACTTAATAAACAGGAGATAGTATCATTATCATTTAATGAATTTATACATCAAGGCAGAGTCTTCTGTCCCTCCTTCCCTATGCCACCTTTGCCCACAAGAAAAGGAGGACTTCAGAAGCAGTGTCGGTGGGATGTGTGCCATGTTGCTGGCATTTTCACATGCACAGGAAAGGTCCATTAGTGCCGTCCCCTGCATGTCGGGAGCTGAGATGGTAAATTGCTTTCTCCCCACACTGTGCTCATGAATCCCACTGTGAGGGCCAGTCGTGCTCAAACCCCACTCCTGGTTGCCCAGCATTTGCAGCGGGCAGCACCGTGAGAACTCAGTCCCACCATGGGGCATTGATCATCCAGAAAAAATACAAAAGTATCCTTTAAAGCTCAAGCCATCTGATAGAAGCACTGCTCTGGGAGGGTAAGAGTCCTAGCAGCAGTCCCCCAACCTGCTGGTTGCCCTTAGTTAACTGCTCCCCATTTCTGGAGATGGTTTTCCATCTGTAAAATGCTGAAGATGACACCCAACCTATACAATTGTGAGAATTGCAAGAGATGCTATTAAAAATAATAGCATCACAGGTACTGTGATGTCAATCACAGGTACTAGTGATGGAGGGTTTATTATGTGTCATGAACTGTGCTAAGTACTTGGCCTCATCACCACGTCTTCCCCACAGTTCTATTAAAATCGGATTATCAACCTTTTAATCAAATGAGAAAATGAAGTCCTAGAGCAGTTAAGAAACATCCCCAAGGTAACACAGCATTCAAGTGGCAGAACAAGGACTCAAACCCAGGATCTTAACCACCAGGCTATCATCCTGCGTCCTGGTCAAGGCAGATGAAATGAGGTTATCCCCAAGGGGACAGGTGGCCCTGTTGCTCTGTGACGCTGGTTCCACCTCTCCCACTAACTTGGGCAAATCACATTTAAGGCCTGGGGCTACCCATCTGTGAAATTAAGGTGTTGAACTAGGTGATATCCAAATCCTTTTTTTCCATTTAAACTTCCTAGACTAAGATATTGGAAGTGTGGAGACATTTTTGGACAGAGATGATTGATCTGACCACCTTAAGCTCCACTTGAAGGCAATGCAATGCAGTATGCTGGGCATGAGAGTGTCAGACAGGCCTCAGTTAGGGCCTTTGGCTCCTTCCTGGTGGATAAGCCCCTGTGTGCCTCAGTTCCCCCTCTGTGAGACGGAGAAAACATATACAACTTCACAGAGCACTTGCAGGGACGTAAGCCAAAGTCCTCATGCTGGCCTGTAATGTCCTATGACCCACCCACCCCCATCTCTCAGAACTCGTCTCCTCGTGGGCTAACTCTCACTCTGTTCAGTCCACAGTCTCCTGCCTCAGGGCCTTTGCACATGCTCGTCTCTTTTCCCAGGCACCGTTCCTCCAGATAGCTCCTCACTCACTCCCTCCTCTCTTTCAATTCTTTGTTCAAACCTCATCTTCTCTTATGGCCTTACTTGGCAACCCTATTTAAAATTGAAAGCCTCTCTTTCTGCTGACCCACAGCCTGCCAAGCCCTCCCCACCCCCTGAATCTGATGTATTTTTCTCTGTAACCCTTATTGCCATCTGACCTGCTGTGCATCATCTGTCTGTTCCCACTACAATGCTGGCTTCGTGAGAGCAGCAATCTTTGTTTTACTGGCCTATCCCCAATACACTGAAACAGTTCCTAATACATAGTTTGGGCTTACTAAATATTTGTTGAATTAACAAATACTTAGTGTTATGTTATGAATGGGCAATACTATTTAAGGAATAAGTGTTCATTCCATTTCTTCTTCTTCTCCATAATAAGTCCTGCCATGAGCACCTGTTACGAGCTAGGTCCCACGCTAAGATTCTACTATCAATACCAATATTGACATGGGATGTCATTTCCAATACCTGGAGCTTCAGACTACTTGCTCTGCCCGTATTCGGAGATGCCCTCTCTCTGCCTGTCACTTTTTGCATCCCTGGTTCTTCCAAAACCAGTCTCCAAGATGTGTTAAAGAACCAGTGAGTCTTTTAATTAAAACAGTCTGCTATGATGAATCTGTTATTACAGAGCTTTACCTATGTAAAACATTAATAATACAAATTTCATTTGTTTATGTCAGTGCCAAGCATTAATTTTTAATAGCAAAATGTATGAGTTATGAAAGGCATTAATGCAAACCAAATCACCAGCTGAGGATGAAAAGGAAATCTATTTTTTAGGGTAAGCAGTGGTGATGAAATATTATTGTGGCTTCCAAGCAAAGGGGAAAAAAATATTTCTTCACCCTTCAGCAGCAATTAAAAAAAAAAAAAACAGATGAAGAAAGAACTTTATCATCACCTTAACATCAGCACTAAATTGGAGCAGAGAGTTGTCCCTTTTATCCTGCTGGGTCTCTGGTGGCAATTTCAAAGCAAAAAGTTTATGTAAAATTGCCCTAATTACCCATCCCAGTCACATTAATACTTCTAGGATAAAATATTCATAATAATTTGTTACATTTTTACAGCATGATAGAGTTTACCAAGCACTTTCATTCATTTTTCTCAACTGATTGCTTCAACTCTGCAAGGAAGAAGAGTTTATCCCCATTTTACAGAGGAGCTCACTGAGGCACCAGAAGGTGAAGTGACAGGATTGGGACTGCAGTTAAGTATTTGGTGAATGCTTGAAGGCAAGTGGGAAGTGAAAAAAGCAAGAAAGAAGGGAGGAAGGAGGGAGAGGAGGAAGACTGGCCAGTGGCCAGAGGGAGGAGCCAGGGAGGGGGAGAGTGGGGAGCGTCGAGATGAGAAGCCACCCCTCCCCTTCTCCAGATCAGTTCTGCATCCTCCTGTGTCCTCCTCCACGACCCAGGAAGCTCACAGCTGAGGGCGGCCTCCCCAGCCTCCTTCCTTGGGCATTGAGCCAATGGGAGGCCTGGCAGGAGGTCAGCAGGGGGAGGATGGAGGGGCAGGGGCGTTTCTTCTGTCCGTGCTGCCTTCCTGCCCCAGCACCACCTCCCCGGCCATGGCTTCACCCCTCCACAATCCCAGCTCCCACCGGGAGAACCCCTCCCATGACCCACTTCTCATGGGAACCCCCAAGAACCCTCTGTCCTCCCTTCGTCCCTTCAGCCCTGGAGATGGGGACGGCTTCCCACGGATGCTGGTCTCTGGGGGCCTCACTGCTCTGGTTTACTCTCTCACCCCTGCCCACCCCGTTGTAAGTGGTCCCTCCAGCAAATACTCCGGCTAAACCACCCAGAATTCACCAAGGGTGGTCTTTGCTGCTTGGAACCTGACTTATACCCCCATTTTTTCACCCTGCTATTATATTAATAGAGGGAATTGGATTACCAGTGTAGATGCTGATCAAAAACAGAGCTCAGCTGTCGTCTCCCTGGCGCTTCCCGCCCACTAAAGAGCCTCTCCCAGCTGGTTAACTCAAGCTAGTATTTAAACTTATGACCTCTGCTTTCAGTTCCTGCTATATTCTCATGGTTTACCTGGAACAATCGGAGGCAGGTGCTGCCCTTACTGGGAAGGTGGTAACAATGCAGATGTTAAATAAGGGCTTTCCAGACAAAGAGGATGTCAAATGTATTGGTATTTAGACACTGTGTATGAAATTGCTTAAATATTTTACAAATGTATATACGTACCTTATCATGTAACACTTATATGTTTACAAATCTGTCTATAAGGTAGATATTATCATCCTAATTTTTAGATGAGGAAATTGGGGCTCAGAGGCTATGACGAGCTTGCTTTGCTAAGGCCATGCAGCTATTATCATTATTATCAAAATTTGCCTCTTAAGAAATGCTGGCTCTTGAGCCACACGCTGAGCAATACGTACCATCCTATTCAATCCTCTCAAGAACCCTATGACACAGTTACACTAAATATTCCCATTTCACAGATGAGGAAATTGGGGCCCAGTTCAAGGGGGAAGGTGTCCATCTGAGTGTGGGTTTAGTGGCTCCAAAGCACATCCCCTTCCTGTGATGCCACAGTAATTCCCACTAGACAAGGCCACTGCACTGAACCTCTTTATCTCCCACATGGATTCTGCCATGAAGCAAGCAGCGCTAACTCACCCTCAGCCACCTCTGATGCTGCAACACCTTGGATCAAACCATTCCCCAGGATCACGTGGAAGACGTGATCGATGCTTTTCCCACTCGCCTGCCACAATTCTTCCGTGATGCTCATGTCACATTTTTAATCTCACTGAAGACTGAAGTAAAAAGATACAATCCAAAAATGATCAAAATAATCATTCCTGGGAAAGAATCCTGTGACCCTTTGAGCTTCATAGATTTTTAATTTTAATTTTAAAAGTAATATACTGGGTTTTGTTTTTTTTTTTTATTTCAACATATTACCGGGGTACAAATGTTTTTGGTTACATGGATTGCTTTTGTAATGCTTGAGTCAGAGCTATAAGTGTGCCCATCACCCAGATAGTGTTCACTGTACCTGTTAGGTAGGTTTTTGCCCACTCCCCTCATCCCCCTCCACCCTGCTTGATTCCCACAGAGTTCCCTCTGCACACAGGTGTGCTCATCAGTTAGTTCCAATTTAATAGTGAGTACACGTAGTGTTTATTTTTCCATTCTTGAGATACTTCACTTAGGAGAATGGTCTCCAGTTCCATCCAAATTGTTGCAAAAGGCATTAATTCATCCTTTTATGACTGAGTAGTATTCCATGATATACATATACCAAATTTTGTTAATTCACTCACAAATTGACGGCACTCGGGTTGATTCCACATCTTTGCTATTGTGAATTGTGCTGCAATAAACATTTGAGTGCAGGTGTCTTTTTGATAAGATGACTTCTTTTCCTCTAGGTAAATGCCAGTAGTGGGATTGCTGAATCAATTGGTAGGTCTACTTTTATTTCTTTGAAGAATCTCCATACTGTTTTCCATAGAGGTTGTGCTAATGTGCAGTCCCATCAACAGTGTGTAAGCGTTCCTTTCTATCTGCATCCATGCCAGCATCTATTGTTTTTGGACTTTTAAATAAAAGCCATTCTACCTGGGATAAGATGATATCTCATTGTGGTTTTAATGTGCATTTCTCTATTGACTAGGGATGTTGAGCATTTTTTTCATCGGACATTTCTCTATCTACCTTTGAAAAGCTTCTGTTGATGTCTTTTGCCCACTTTTTAATGAGGTTATTTGTTTTTTGTTTTTTTTCTTGCTGACGTGCTTGAGTTCTTTGTAGATTCTGGTTATTAGCTTTTTATTGGATGTATAGCTTGTGAATATTTTCTCCCATTCTGTAAGTTATTTATTTGCTCTGTTGATTATTTCCTTAGCCATGCAGAAGCTTTTTAATTTAATCAAGTCACATTTTTTATTTCTGTTGTTGCTGTAATTGCCATTGGGGTCTTGGTCATAAATTCTTTGCCTAGGCTGATATATGGAAGAGTTTTTCCTATATTTTCTTCTAAAATTCTTATGGTTTCATGTCTTAAATCTAAGTCTTTTATCCATCTTGAATTAATCTTTGCAAATGGTGAGAGATATGTATCTTGCTTCATTCTTCTGAATGTGGCTATGCAATTTTTCCAGCACCATTTATTGAATCAGGCTTCTTTTTCCCAGTGTATATTGTTGTCTGCTTTGTCAAAGATCAGTTGGCTGTATGTGGATGGTTTTATATCTGAGTTCTCTGCTCCATTGGTCTATGACTCTATTTTTGTGACAATACCATGATGTTTTGATTACTGTAGCCTTGTAGTATAGTTTGAATTCTGGTAATGTGATGCTCAGGATTTGTTCATTTTTCTTAAGATTGCTTTGGCTATTTGGGCTTTTTTCTGGGTTCACACAAAGCATAGAATTATTTTTTCAAGGTCTGTGAAATACAATGTCGGTATTTTGACAGGGATTGCATCGAATCTGTAAATCACTTTGGGTAGCATGGACATTTTAACAATGTTGATTCTACTGATACATGAACATGATGTGTTTTCCATTTGTGTCATCTGCAATTTCTTTCTTCATTGTTTCATAGTTCTCTTTATAGAGATCTTTCACCTCCTTGGTTAAGTATATTCCTAGGTGTTTTATTTTCTTTGTAGCTATTGTGAAAGGTATTGAGTTCTTTGATTTGACTCTCAGCTTGACTGTTATTGGTATATAGGAATACTACTTATTTCTGCACATTGATTTTGTAACCTGAGACTTTGCTGAATTTATTTATCAATTCCAGGAGCCTCTTGGTGACGTCTTTGGGGTTTTCTAGATGTAAGATCATATCATCAGCAAAAAGCAATAATTTGACCTCCTCTTTCCCAATTTGGATACCCTTTATTTCTTTCTCTCCCCTAATTGCTCTGGGTAGGAATTCTAGCACTATATTGACTAGAAGTCATGACAGTGGACACCCTTGTCTTGTTCCAGTTCATAGTGGGAATGTTCTCAACTTTTCCCCATTCAGTATTATGTTAGCTATGAGTTTGTCATACATGGCACATCAAAAAAATAATCCACCATTAACAAGTGGGCTTCATACCAGGAATGCAAGGGTGGTTCAACATACATAAATCAATAAATATGATTCACCACATAAACAGAAGCAAAAACAAAGACCATATGATCATCTCAATAGATGTAGGAAAAGCAGTCGACAAAATTCAGCACTTTTCATGATAAAAACCCTCAACAAACTAGGCATAAAAGGAACATATCCATTGTTGTTATACTATCCAATAGTACAGAGAGAATAAAGTGAAAAGTGAACACATCCCCTCTTTCCTTCTGGCTCCCAAACCCATTTCTCAGAGGTAACCACTATATATAATTTATGTCTTTCCCTCTAGTTGAATTTTTAATACATTTTATACAAACGGTATTAGAATAACCTGTTCTACAGCTTGATTTTTTTTCTTCCAACAATATATCTTGGGCCTCCTTCTACACCAGCACATATACTTCATTCATTCATTCCTCAAATATGCATTGAGCACTGCAGTGCACCAGGCACTGTGTCAGCTGCCAAGTGCATGCTGATGGGTGAGTTGGACTTCACCATCTCCATCACCTTCATCCTGACATGAACTGAGGGCACACCATGTGCCAGGATCTGGGAGAGCCCTTCACACTGACCTTCTCTTGTTACAACAACCTATGGCATACGTGTTGTTAATAGCTCCATCTTCAGCATAGGAAATAAAGGTGTAAAGAAGTTAAGTAACTTACACAAAGTCACCTTGTTAGTTCCTGGTGGGCCCAGGATTTGAACCCAGGTGGTCTGACTCCAGAGCTCAGGTTCTCCAACACACCCACAATGCCTCACAGTTCCTGTCCTCATTGAGTTCCCCGTCTAAGATGTATGGGTGAGGGAATATACAATAAATGCATATGAAAAGTGCTGTTTAAAGAAAATGAACAGGGTACATAATATTCTATAGTATGTCATATCATAATTTATGTAACCGTTTCCCTGTTAATGGACAATTGGGTCATTTCCAGTATTTCATGATTACAAACAACATACAGCGAACAGTCTGGTCCACCTGGTGGTGTTCAACAATACCTGTAAGATAAATTCCTAAAAGTGGAATTACAAAGGCAAACCCAGCATTTGCATTTTTATTTTGATAGTGTGAAACCTAAACAATAGGCATAGAGGAAGACTCTCTAAAAGAAGATGATATCCACTCAGAATGGGCACCGCAATGGGGATATGCATGAGTGTATTCATGGAGTCAAAGGAAGACAAGAATTTTTAAAGGAAACCCTTTAGGGAAGAGGGTAAGTCATTTTGAGACAATTATCCTTGGCTACAAGGAACAGTAACAAGGATGGCATCAGTCCAGTATTGGATAGACAGCTACTGGGCAGATGCACTGGCAGAATAATTATTTTAATGTTGTGATGTCCTCTGTGCAAGGCTGTGGTTTTTGCAAAGTCTTTTGTGATAGTTCTTGTTATCCAGCATACATGTGTGAGAAACCCCCTTTGTGGTCTTCCCTAGCTTCATTTGTTAGAGTTTGACACAAGTGACTCTATTTTGATTTTGACAGCTTTCACAATAGATATTTCCAAACTGCCCTCCAAAAAGCGGTATCAATTTGACCTTCTACATGCAGTATATGCAACTGCCCATGTCCACACAGTCAACAGGATGGGGTAATAGAATCACTCCAATCTTTAGTGAAAACATAGCATTTCCTCTCTGCTGTAATTGTCATGTGTTTTCCTCTGAGCATACTTCTATATATTTACTAACTGTGGTCACTTCTTGATTTAGACTCATTATCTTAGGATAGAGTATGATCTAACAGAAAGAACTTGAGATCAGAACTCAAGGGACTTGGGATTTAATCCCAGCACCAAAACCTATGAGCTGGGTGGTCATGAGTGTGTTGCAAACCTCAGATTCAGGGTCCTGGAACAGAGGAAAGAGATCAGAGGCTGCAGCGTCTGAGACCACCATGGTGAGGAGCTAAGAGGAGCTCTCACTTGAGAGCTCCAGCACTAAGCTCCCTAAAGCAGGTGCAGGATTTAGCCACACTGGGAACTGACAAGTCTAGAGGTTGTGTTTGGAATCAAGTCCCTCAACAGTGGGACCCGTTGGAGTCATCCAAGTCCACTCTGAGCTTAAAACCCACAACGACATCACTAATAACCAACTGAAATGAGGGAATCTCAATTTTCATGGGTAATCAAATGAGAAAACATGCTTGTCCTCTTCCCACTTCCCTCCCCTCACCTCAGTGCCAGAGGGAACCATGCAGGGAAGAAGGAAGAGGTTTAAGTGAGAGGTGACCCTTTCCCCAAGTCTCACCCCAACCACTGACATCTCAACTCTAGACTTCACGGGGTGATGAACAGACCTTTGAATCTAATGTGGGATTAAAGTTTTAGAAGTAAACAGATGTGACTCTTAATAATCAAAATAAGACTCTTTTACTACCAAAAGTGACTGGCAGTCCTGGCATCAGCCTGAGCCCTCCATTAGGCAAGAAAGGGGGCTGTGGCAGGCACAGCTGGCAGCAATTACGAGAAGGAAAGAAATTAAGGATTTCGTGTTTACATCCCAGGCAGTGAAGACTCTTGGTTATTAGTAAATAACGAGAGGACTGACTCAGCTGGTCTTTTCCACTCTCCAGTTCTGAGATTACACGATTCATTCATTCATTCCACACGCATTTGGGAAGCACTTATGCACAGAGAGCTGTGCTAAGCTGTAAGACTACAGAGAGGAAAAGTGTCTTACCTCCGACCCCTAGGAACTCCTCACCTCTGAGGAAGGCAGGGGTGCAGGGAAAGCGCTCGCCAGGACTTGCCATAAGGGCAGCACAGACGTGTGCAGGATCTGGTGAGAGGACAGGGAAAGAGGCGTCAAGGAGATGTCCCAAAAAAGGTCAACCAAGCGTCATGTGATGAGAATGACTTTGCTGGTGAAGAAGTGAGCAGAGAATATTCCAGATAGAGAACAGAGAGCTGCACTCTGGCATGGGGACACAGGGAAGCATGTTGCTTGGAGGACAGGCAAAGAGTTCAAGGTGGCTGGAGCAGGAGCAAGCAGCAGGGTGGAAAGGCCGGCCAAGGACCTTAGCCTTTGTCCCCAAGGAAGTCATGGGACGGTTTGGGGTAGGGGGTATAAGGTCAGAATTGTATTTAGGAAGATGACTCTGGGTCCAGTCTGGAGAATGGGTTGCAGGGGCTGGGGAGAGAACAGAAGCAGAACCAATCTCTGCTGCTTCTAACATCTCTGGGTCTCTGAGTACCCGGGAGAGGTGAGGCCAGGGAGGCACTCCACCTTTTCTCCTGTGTCCGCAAGTGTAAGTCACAATGCAACGATGCCCTCTCCTTTGCAGAGGCACCATCCCAGCAGCGGGAGGGCCTGAATAGAAGGGAAGGTGGAGGGAGGTGAGGAGAGAGGCACGTGGATGTCACAGCTGTGAATTCTGTCATGTTGAATTTCTCCTAGAACATAACACACAGCAGTGCCAATTGGGCCCCTACATCCCACACAGGCCTGACAGGCTACCCAACAGTGACGGGATCTTGAGGAGTCACATCTGACAGGGGATGCAGGAGGTGAGCACTGACCATGGCGTTCACAGCAAAACCCTGAAAGGAAAGGGGAAAGCATCACCCTTTTGTGGACGCCTTCTTCTCACAAATCATCAATTGCAACTTTAAATGTCCCCAACACTCCCGCAAGGTAGAAAACATTATCTCTATTTTGTTTGTGAATAAACTGAGATGCAGAGAGCTTGGTTGGCATGCCCAACATCATCTCACAGGAACAGAGACACTGAGCCCAGCTTGCACCCCAGGCTGGTTTGTCCCAAAGCCAGCTGCCCCCACGTGCCACCCTTAAGACCATTCAAGAAACAGAGGTGAAGCTGCCACAGGCTGTGCCTGCTGCTGCAGGTTGGGAGAGATGGCAGAAGAGGCTGAGATCTTCCAGGCTCCATCATTTGGAGCATCTTAGCAACCGGCCAGGCCTTGACTTCCACTGGGCTGAACAGCCGTCCCAGACGCTGCACATACTCATCCAACAGCAACGTGCGGAGAGGCAGGAGAATGCTGCAGGCAGGAGCGCTGCCTGCAGAGCCAGGTGGCCTGGGTTTGAGTCTCCGCTCTGTTGGGTCCTAGTTGTGTTCCTTGTGTTTACTTTGCCTCCCTGTGCTCAACGTCCTCATTTGTAAAATAGACATAGGAATGACATCATCTCAAAGGGTTGCTATGGGGCGGGTATCAAAAGCGTCAATATAAGTAAATAGCTTGAAAGAGCACCTGGCCCATGCCAGGCGCCTGCAAGCACCGGCTGCTGTAACTCACCGTGCGCTAACTGCGTGCATGGCGTCAGCATCGCGCGAGTGTCATGCCAGGCACCGAGGGGACGCGGAAGTGAGGGGGCCATCCCAGTAAGGTCTGAGGCAGGAAAGAGCATGGCGTGTTCAAGATCCTAAAGCGCAAGGTAGCAGGGTGGGGCTGGTGCTCCCGGATGTGCAGAGAAAATGGCACGAGGAGGGCTGGGGTGGCGTTAGGATTCGGGCCAGGTGGGGGCCTGGTGGACCTCGGGAAGGAGTCTGGAATTTATTCCAAGCACAACAGAAAGCCAGTGAGAGTTTTATAACGGAGTGATCTGATTTAAGCCATAAACTAAGCACTCTGGATGCTGGGAGAAGGAATCGGGGAGGGACAGAGGAGGAAGTAGAAACACGCGTCAGGCAGCTATGGGAGACGTCCACTCGCGGGAAGGCTCGGACCGGGAGCTAGCGGTGCCCGTTTCCCAGGCCGCAGGGCGCCTCGGGGTGCTTGGTTAGCAGCTTCTCACTTGATCTTCCATGAACCATTCCCCAACCCGGGCCAAGGCATTCGCTGCTGCTCCCACCCACCAGGGTGCAGAGACCAAACACCATCGCACAACGGCACAAGAAACCAGTCTTGCTCGTACATGAGCAATGGACCCAACCTCTTCAGAATGAATCAAAGAAGACCCCCCCATGTGTGCTCAAAAAGCTACTGAACTCGACCAAGCTATAGAAAAAGCCAGTAAGTGCAGCCACACAGTGATGAAGGTTAGTGTCCACGTGCCCCATACTGCAGATGAGCAAGTCTAAGCTCCAAGAGGCCGCAAGACTGCTAAACATGAGAATTACACCTAAAACCTGCATCTTCTGACTCCAGCTCCACACTTGGATTACAAGCAGTGGCCTTTTGTCAATTCCAAGTCACACGTAAAGGAAGCCATTCTCGGCTTCTGTGCTCAGAGCCGCCCATGTGGACTCTCCAGTGATACTCCATAGAAGGAAGCAGGTTTCGTCCTCTAAACTTTGTTTAATGTCCTGAGCCTCAACTCACATGTAACTCCAACACAAAACCCTCCATGGGGGAAGGAATGGTGATATTGTCTGCAACAAAGCTGTTGTATTGTTTACTGGGGGTGGGAAATCTGGGAACTATTGAATGTGGTCTTTTCCTTCAGGTTTCATCAGTTAAGTCACAGCTGGTAAAGAGCTCACAGCATGCCGGGAATCTGTCTGTGCTTCTGTGACATCTTCAGCCTGTGTCCCCAGCTCTGCTCTTGGGCACAAGCTATGGTCCTACCCACACCGAGAACCCCATGTGGCCACCTCCCTCTCTGCACACGTTCAGTTCTTACCTCCTCTCTCTTTTTCTTTGATCCTTTTTAACTCCATTCCTCAACGCCCTCCCTCCACTCCACATAATTCCTGCTTCATCTTTGTGTCTATAAAGTGTCAATAACTTTCAGCCACACCTGGTTCTTTTGCAGGACAGGGATTTGAGTCATGAGGACAGAAGAGGAGGGATATGTTAGCTTCCTAGGGCTGCCATAACAAATTCCACAAACTGGGTGACTTGAAACAACAGAAATTTATCCTCTTGTAGCTCAGAAGGCTTAAAGTCTGAAATCAAGACATTGTCAAGGCTCTCTTCCCTCTGAAGGCTTAGGGGAGAATCCTTCCTCGCCTCTTGCTAGTTTGTGGCAGCTCCCAGCAATCCTTGGTGTTTCTTGGCTTGTCCAGGAGACACCACCCAGGTTTTGCTCAGCTTCCAGACCATGCTACCTTCTACCAGGGAGCCTGGCAGTGAGTCATACCCACACTCTTGAACCGAAAGGGGAAATTAGTCTCCTATGGCATTTGTCAAGCCAAGACACTCTGGTTCCAATCCTTGATTCTTCCTGTTGGTGAAAGGAAGGAAGCCAAGTTGGTTTTTAGGGCAGGGAATGCCAAAGATACTGCTTTACCAGCCCAGGTGAGCCTGGGTTTAGCCCAGGACAGCAGAGATAATGATAGCTCCAGGGTTCAACTCAGCCTCTTCCAGATGAGAGTCAGTATAGTTCCAAGAAGAAGATGAGAGAGAGGGGGGAGAGAGAGAGAGGGAGAGAATATGCATTAGATGGACTTGTATATAAGAGTGTCAAGTTTATTTCCATCTGCCACAACCCCTGAGACAGATGCACACAGGTGCGCTCAGATGGATAATGAGTTAGGCAAGGTGCAGAAGGTCTGCCTGGTACCTGGAGAGTGCATTCACTCAGGGTGGCCTACCTGGCTAACCTGAGATTGAATCTGAACCCTGCACATCCACTGTGAAGTCACCAGCAATGCCCTCTCCAGCCAACCTTAGTTTCCTCGCCTGTGCCTGGGATGCTGCCCAGATGGCAGTGGAGATCAGATGAGATCGTGTATTTTTAGAATGTATTTATACACCTGCCTTGTTCCAGAAAGGATTTGAGGCACCTATGAGATAAACTAGCTACAGCCCTCAGCACACTGTTTAGCATGTAATAGGTCCTCAATCAATGCTAGCCATCCTTCCAAAAAAAAAAAAAATCTCAGCAATTCAGTCTAATTCAATGTGGAAAGAATGCAGAGGCCAGAATGAATGAGGGAAATGTAGCTATTTTTAGAGAAAAATAGTCTTAATAAGTAGATCACCTATTCTTCCAATAAAAAAGATTATTTTAAAAACTGGGTAGCAATATGAAAAATGTTCTGATGTAAGTAAAAAGGCAGCGAATAACACTGCATATATACGTGAGCCTTTATAAAATATGTGTCGATCTAATGAGATGGAGAAATTTGTACCTTACCTCCCCTTCCCTCCCTTCCCAGCACTAAATTCCTTTTTGGTGAGGAAATAGCATTTGTTTGGGTAAGCTATTTGGGAAAAAGTGCACTAAATATGGAAACTAATCTGCTTGACACAGGGAAAGACTTTTCTTGGGGCTCCAGAGAAGAATAGCCATGGGGGAGAAATTAAGGAGGGAGGACAGGAGATAGAGCAGGAAAGAGGCAGAAGACAACATGCCGTAGGGTGCACGGGACCTTCCATGAGCCCTCGCGCTACAGTCAAGTAATTAACTCATGAACACTTGGCGATATGGGCCTTGGAAGTCGCTGGACTTTGTGCTCTGACCAATGCGAAAAAAAAAAGAAAAAAGAAAAGAAATAACATGTACAGACAGGGGATCATGGACCAGAGCAAATCACAGGAAGTTATAGAAACTTCCAGAAGTTGTGAGAAGGAATTCAAACACTCACAGCATTGGGACGGAGAATCACGGACCTCTGCTGACATCTGTGTTACATTGTACACATGAACAGAGAGGTAAAGAAGATGAAGGTGGGTGATATGTTATGATGGAAAAGTGTGGTTGATTTTTTAAATACTTTTTTTCCGATTACAGAGTCAAAAAAGTGCATTGTGGAAAATGTTTTTAAAAATGCAGAAAAGTATAAGGAAGAAAAACCATTGTTACTATTTTGTCATGTGGCCCTTGAGTCTTCCTCCTATGGGTACGTGTGCTGGCACACGTACTTACATGCTGCGTGCACACATTTGCACGGATAATTTCATATCCTTCAGATTTTCTGACCTCCTCCACTCTC
>CAUYRT010106315.1:0-88009 GCA_963574885.1 Lepilemur ruficaudatus
CTGGAATGTCATATGGTCTGACGGCCTTTTCAATGTAGGAATTTCCCAGCATCAACATCCACAGCATCCTCTGAGACCGCCAGTGACAAGCTGCTGAGCATAACTCCCAAGTGACTGGGAAGCCAGTTTCACTGGTGAACGGTCATTCAATTAGGTTAATTAGTTAGTTAGCTAGTTATGTAGCTAAGTTATGTAGAAAAGTCAGCCCCTTCTACTCACTGACTCTAATTATTTTCTCAGGATCACATAGAAGTATGTCCCTTTTTCAACTTCAATCTGTACTCAACACAATAGCTCCACCATCACTGTAAAAGGTATTAAATAGATCAGACCACATTGCTCCAACGTTCAAAACACTCCAATGACTCCCCATGTCACTGAGCACACACCTGAGGAATTGCAGTGGCATACAAGTTCCAAGTTGATCTTCCCTTCCTCTCCTCTGGCCACCACCCTCATTACCTGCCTGGTATCATCTATTCCTCATACTCGCACACACTGGCCTTTGTACTATTCCTCAACTTCTATCTCCCACATTCAACCACTGTGAATCTTTGCATGTGCTGGTACCTCTGTGAAGAACACTCATCTCATGGTCCTCATCTCCTCGTCATCTTTACTCAAATGTGAAGATAGCCTGGCCGTCCTTTCTGTAATTGCACCCCACCAACATACCCTATCCCTCTTCTTTGCTTAATTTTCTTCTCCTTACTGCTTACTTACCTCTTACCTCTTACCATCCTATCTATTTTGCTTATTTGTTTGCTGTTTGTACCCCTTGCAGCCATAAATGCAAGGATCACACAGACAGGGATAGGGCTATTTTGTTAATTGCCTATATGCAGAACACTGTTAATCCCTAACATGCAAAACAGTGTGCCTGACACAAGGTAGCACTCAATGAATATTTATTGAATGAATGAGTGAATTATTGAAGTTGTCTTCTTCCCTTTATGTTTGTGGTCAGCCCTCAGATTGCCTCTGGTCCTGATTTTCCTTATGCTAAATTGTCCAAGAGCCTTAATCTTCAGCAGTTACAGCACCGGGATGGTGAATCCCTCAACAGCCTGAAGACTTTAATGACTACTAGTTTGTCAATAGCTCAATGCTTGAGCTCAGACAATTTCTTCAGTTTGGACACACTTCTGACTCCCCCCCCCTTTTCTCCTCCACTTCATTAATTCTGACCACCTCTTCTTCTTCCATTTCCCATGCAATAAACAAGGCGGACAGGCAGGGAACTCTCTAGGTGTGACAACTATGATGAGATAGGTAAATTCAAATTAGGAGGGGATAATAGCAGGAAGATGGATTTAGTCTTGGCTCCAGGGAAGCTTCACCAATAATAAAGCTGTATTGAATTCGCACCAGGACCCTGTGGATATTTCTAAAATAACCCAGAACTCATAGAGTAAAAGAGTGTGATTAATTTGAGCCCTCAAATAAAGCATAGGGTTCACTGAATCAAGAACCTAAGAATAGATCTAAGAAGTTCATAAAGCAATCAATCCACAACATGGGGAAACCATGACTTTTGGTGTGGCTGCAGCGTCAGTCTTTACTGCTCAATAGGCCAGTGCAGAAAAATAATGTTTTTTATGCTAATTAAGGCTCATCCCAAACAATCAGAGACTCAGTGTGTATGCTATGGCTGATTGAATTCTTGCTCCCAATTCTTCACTATACTACAGCATTATTATATACTCTCACCATTGCCATGGCTTCATGGGTGGGTGAAATTGACTTCTCTACTCCTTGACTCTCGGCTCAGCCATGTTTTGGCTAATGGGACATTGATAGACTTGGTGCAAATGGAGGCTTGAAATATGTTTATGTGATTGTGTTTGGGGCTCTTGTGTTTCTGCTACTGCCATGAAAACCATATGCCCAGGGAACTGTCTTAGTCAGTTTTGCATTGCTATTATAAAACACCACAGACTGAGTAATTTATAAGGAATAGAAATGTATTTCTTATAGTTCTGGGGACTGGGAAGTCCAAGAGCATCGTACTGGCTTCTGGTGAGGGCCTTCTTGCTACATGATAACATAGCTGAGGACATCACAAGGTGAGAAGCCAAGAGCATGCATTTTAGCTCTGGTCTCTCTTCCTCTTCTTGTAGCCATCAGTCCTGTCATGGAAGCTCCACTTTGATGACCTCATCTAATTCTGGTTACCTGGATCCAGGCTCAACCAACACTGGCTGAGATCAATCTCATCCAAACTAACCCACAAAACCCACGAGCAAGAAAAATAAATATTCGTTATTGTAAGCCACTCACATTGAGGTTGCTTACATGTAGTGTTGTTGTGGCAATGGTTAAAGGATCCATACAATTTGGGGATGTTATGGATTGAATTGTACCCTCCCAACATTTATATGTTGAAGCCCTGACTCCCAATGTGACTGTATTTGGAGATAGGGTCCTCACGGCAGTGAAAGAGGTCATAAGGGTAGGGCCCTAGTCTCATAGGACTGATGTTCTGTTGAGACTGGTGTTCTTTAAGAAAGAGACACAAGAGCACCTGCTCTCTCTCTCCATGTGCACGCAAACAGAGAAGAGGCCAGGTGAGGACACAGTGAGAAGGCAGCCATCTGCAAGACAGGAAGAGAACCCACACTAGACACCAATCTTGATGGCACCTGGATTTTGAACTTCCAGTCTCCAGAACTGTGAGAAAATTAATTTCTGTTATTGAAGCCACTCAGCCTGTAGTATTTTGTTATGGCAGCCTGAGCAGACTAATACAGGGAGCATGAGTAGATAGAATTGTTTTTGCTACCACAGCTTGTTTTTCCTCTTATTGGGCTCTAGGTCAATTTGCCGAATGTCTAATTTGTCAAATTTACCTGTTTCTTTTCACAAATTTTTTGGTGATGATTTCCACTTTGTCTTATTAAAACCATCTGAAAAGATGTTCGTTTTGTCTCTGATCCAGCCTTTTGCTGCTGAAAATGAATAATATATACCTTAGAGAAATCAATTGTGGTTTATTCATATAATGGGTATGCATAATATATTACACATCACTGAATATAAATATATTTATCAACTTTGAATAAATCTCACACATAATGTTGAGTGCAAAATAAAGCACATTGCAAAGGATGCATACCAGATATACTATTTGTTTTGAGTTTAAAGCATGCGTAACAATACCATACATAATTTAAGGATACATATGTATATAATTAAAATATAGTCATGTACAGGGAATACAAGGATCACATTCAAAAGAGTGATTAACTTTAGGGGATGGGAAGGAAGTGTCATGAAGAGGGATATGCAGGCAGATTCTACCAAGGTTTTTTTTCCTAAGGTTTTATTTTCTAACCCGGGTAGTTGGTATATACAGATGTTTATTATCTTCATATTTAATAGGAATAAATGAACATAGGTGCATGGCTTTTTTACCTTAAGAAAGCCATTGTAACAATAAAAAACTATGAGTATCTTTTAAACTAGCCAAAGAGAATCGGTTCTATTCAACGCAAAGTAGGAAAAAAGACCCCAAAAATGTATAGTGAATGCACCACATGAAAAATGAAGGTAGTGAAAAATACTTATATAGGTTTAAAATAATTTTAAGTTAGTTAAAGTGACCTGGGAAAAGACCAAGACTATCAGATTGTATTTTTTAGTGATCCAGCAATGTTTATTCCACAAAAGAAACTTTTGGAACAAAAGGATTCAAAATCGACTAAAACAAAAGTGCAGTGAAAGATACACAAGAAAAAAATGAACAAAAGTAAGTTATGACAACTCCTTAATATATGGCCAAAATAAGATTCAAGGCAAAAAATGTCTTATAAAGAAAGGAAAGGTATTATATACCAGAAAAAGGAAAAATAGAGCAAGAAGATACATTTATCATAAATACACAAGCTCCCCAAAATACAGCTTCAAATTATGCAAAAGAATTAATGAAAATTTGCTGTTAGAGGATTAACGCACCCTTCTAAATGAATCATAAGCTTCCAAAATCACTTCTCAGTGCATGGTTCCAAAGTGACTGTGCAAATACTCCCTGACAATATCATGCATCTCAGAAATTGTATAGTTGCTACATCCACAAAAAGATGATAGATTTTATTAATTATTAGATTATGTCTGCTTGTTCCAATACCATTTATTAAATAAACAAACATTTCTTCAGTTGATTTGAAACACCATGCTAATCATATGCTGATCTTCTGGCCTTCTGGTTTTCCCTTCCACTAATATATCTGTGCACCAGCAACTTAGTAGGACAAAGGCACTCTCATACTCCTTTTTAAAAAAATTCTCTTGACAATTTTTACACATTTACTTTTCTAGAAGAAAGCTAAAATAATAGTCAATTTTTAAATACTATTTGGATTTCGATTGGTATTGGATTTCCCAGGTAAACACTTGTATTGCTATAAATAATAGTAAATATTTTCTTTTTTGCTCTTATTACATATACAGGAACTTCTTGAACAATGTCAAGATATCCGTGGTGATAGTAGCATCCTTAAAGATTAAGGCTGATAAATTCAGGAGGAGATTCTTTATCATCGTAAGACAGTATCTTTCTTTTCATTGTGTACTAAGAATTTTTTTTAAATCATAGGTGGGTATTAAATTTTATCAAAATACCTTCTGGCATCTAACAAGATTATCTTATGGTTTTTCTCCTTTGCTTTATTCATACTAAAATGCATTTCCAAAAGTAGAAATTAATACAGCAGTTGATATTTCTTTGCGTGTTCATTTTATGTTAGACACCGTAATAAGTGCTTTATAGATATTTACTCTCTTAGTCTTTACAACAACCATATAATGTAGCTTCTATCATAAGAGACTATCATATTATCATTTTGAGGATGAAGAAACTGAGACACAGTAAGATTAAATGGTTGGCCAAAGCCTTACATCTATTAGATTCATCCTAAGATGCAAAGGTGATCGTAGGCTATCCAGCTCCAGAGTCCGCTCTCTTAAACCACTAAACTGTCCTTTTTTATTTTTATTTTATTTTTTTTTTTTTGGCATTTCATGCAAATTTTTACTGTGTAAATTTTAACAATACATACATTACATTTAAACAGATAACTTCTACTTTTCAGTTAACATAATAATTATGAAATTACTTTGAATGATACTTTTTCTTAAGATCCAAAGAAATTAATGGAGGGAAAGTTAACATCTGCTCTTCCCGTCAAAACCAAGTAATTTCTTTAGTGGTACTCAGATAATATTGGGAAAGCAATTTTTTTGTTGGTTTTTTTTGTTGTTGTTGTTTTTGTTTTGTTTGTTTTTTTGTTTGTTTTGTTTTTTTTTTTGAGACAGGATCTCACTCTGTCACCCGAGCTAGAGTTGGATTTGATTCTCTGTGAGTCATATCATTAGCTGAATCCCTCCTAGACAGTTATCTATTTATTCTCAAGAATATATCTGGAGGTAGGGGATAAGGCTCTTCAATTATTTGGATCCTCAGATATCTCTGCTTTCAGTGGAACTTTTCTGGATATTTCTGTGGCCACTGCTGCATATAAGTGATGGGTAGTGCTAACACATGTCTTGCCCTTGTCTCTGGCAAGGCCCTGAGCCAAATACTATAAATCTGGGCCTCATCTCTCTTACTCAGACTTGCCAGGGTAATGATAAGATTAATTATTTCCATAAAGAGGGGTGCTTTAGATACTTCCTGGAGAGCTTGGCTCATCTCTAGATCTAGGAAGTTTGTGGGAGTGGTTCTGGCCTTCACAAAAGTAGCCAACAAGGTTCCAGGACCTGTAAAAACCTTTAATATAGTCCACAAAGCTACATAGAATGTGGCACCTGACTGTTATTCCAGCCTCATTCTTACCATGTTTTCTACTCTGAGCTCCAGTTACATTGGCATTCATTTAATGAGTCACATCCTCAAGTTCTTCCTGCCACAGAGCCTTTCCACAAGATATTTCCCTGGTCTGAAGTCCTTTTATCTTCTCTAGTCCTAGTTAATCTTTCAGATTTCAGAAAAGCATTGTATTTTTTGTGAGTCCGATTCTTTAGTTTCTTATTTCTGATGATTTGTTTATGATGACTTTTTTCATGTGTATTTTGTGATTTTTTTAAATTTTTTGTTCTCATTCATTGTCACTTAATCACTGGGAATTTGTATTGGCCTGAGTTTGTTTCCCAGAGTTAATTTACATTTGCTTCTATTTGGAAGGAACATGACCAATTCATGATAACTTTAAACTAAATTCTCTATTTCATTAAGGAAAGTTATTAGTTCATTCAGCTTGGCTCCTCTTTTTTAATCTACTCGTATACCTCAAATATTGAATGACTTTTTGTTTTATAGATAGATAGATAGATACTGGTCATATTAATAAGTACTGGAAACTAATGTGCTGTCCCCTGGTAAGTGTATAGGTCATTATTTGATTTATTTGGAGTATGAGGGGTACTTATTTGAGCATAAAGATAACTGCACACTTCTGGGTGTGATGAGTGGGCAGGCACAGACCCATTGGTAGATTTTCCAACCGGTTGTTCCAATGGGCCTCATAATATTAAAATTGAAGCAAAATATTGTGTTTGAAATTTGGAAGTTTGAAGTTTTAGGTCACACATCCTTCATCTTTTTCTCAGAGGCACAGAAATCTTCTCAGCCTAGGTTCTTATCATAATTCATAAAGGGAAGTAGCTTGCCAAGGAAAACCTCTGCATGTGATTTATAAAACATGTTATAAATCCAAATTCCCTCTACCTTATAGTTACTCAATTTATTCTGATTGCCCTTATATTAGAGTTATGTCTATTCATAGCAGCAGATACCTGTAAGTCATTCACTTAAAGTGCATTGCTTGTTCATTTTCAACTTTAAAGACTTAGGCTTAGGAAGAAAGACCTCTCAATTTTGCAAGACTGTCCTAAAATAGCTATCTTTCACATTTAAAATTATAAAATTTACAAGGATAAACAATATGTTTCTCATGAAAGGAAAAAAAGAGAGGAGTGAGACAGTCATAAGTGATGGTCCAAATGGTGACATATTGGTCAAGCGCCACCGTGTCATCTCTCTTCCCTATTCCTACCACTATTCATTGGTCTCAAGGATACTTGCATGGAAAAAAATTTCTTGTTTAAACTTATCCATAACACTGCTACTGAGGACTACTAAACTGCAGCCACTTTAGGATGCCAGATGGGGAGAAAGTGGGTTTGGCCAAAAGGATGGTCTTTAGTCTCTGTCCAAGGACATTCTATTTCCCCTGATCCAAAGAACAAACTAGGCATTTGTCCTACAGTGCTGACTTGAGACTCACCTCTGGGGCTACTTGATAGCTCGTGGGAGCTTGTGTCCCAGCCTCACTGATGCCCCTAGTTGGGAACTCTCCTAACAAAGTGCAGGTTGTTCTTTACCCTATTTCTTGCCTCTCTCTCCATTCCTCTCAAATTCTCTCTGCAGCATGGTAATGATATCCTGTTTCTGGAACAGAATATCAAACTGTTGTATCTTCATAAAGATGTCATATCTCTATGAGATAATATACAAACACAATTCAACTTCAAAAGCACTCTTCTAGCATAATAAACAGAGAAATTCTGAAGTTCATGTGGAAGAATAAGTATTTAAGAGACTTTAAAAGAAGAACTGGGTATAGAGCAGCTCTAGACCTATCAAAATATATAAACAAAATAATAATTATTAAATACTGTGGTTCTAATATAAGATATAAATGTATATCTGAGGAACAGAATGAAAAGGCAAGAAGTAGACCCAATTATTTAAATAGAGGGAGTTAGTTAATGCTAAGAGGTGACTTGGGACTGGATTGACTTATCCATTAAGCACAACCTAATGAATAAGTCACCAAAGCACCATGTAGGGCCCCACAAAAATATTTTCATTTTAAGGTCTTTCAAAATAAGAAAAAAAATACAATAATAATGAACATATAATAATTAATCCACCTGACACTATATTTGCTTTTTATAACAAAGCAGTTATAAAATATAATTTTTAATATTTTTTATGAAGGAAGGCACCCATGAAAGCAAAAGTGCCTAGGGCCCATGAAAATCATAATGTGGGTCTGGCTTGGAGAGCTTTAGCTTTTCTCTGTTCAAAATCTCCATCATTCTCCCTATCGTCACCAAGCCACCAAACAGCATGCAGCCTAAATTAAAACAATGTGTTTGCTGTGGCAATGCAGCTGCAAGACAAGGAGTCTGCCCTCCCTTTCAGTAAGGTTGCCCTATAAGCTCATCACATACAGACTCTGAAGCTGCCACTGGATTACCAGTTTGGGGAAAAATCAAGTTATATAAAAACATTTATATTTTAAAATCATGAATTTATTAAATAATCTAATGTTGCTAAATTACACAGAACTGAGAGTTTTTATATGTTTACTTAGATTAAAGTGTCTGAACTTCAAATCTATGAAAGAATTCATAAAGGAAAAGGTAGATAACTCCTGTACAAGAACAACCCAACCATAATGAAAATGAAAACAGCAAGAAAAGTATTTGTCTTGAATATTAGAAAACTGAACTATTATATATAATATATAAAATGTAATATATATATATATATATATATCACAAATGCTCCCATAACTAAATAGGAAAAGACATAAACAGAAAAAATGTAAATAGTGAGCAAACATGGATTTAGGGTGCAACAAAATTCAAATAAAACAATAAGATATTTTTAATTAAACAGTAAGATATTAACCTGGCAAGGAACGTGAATGATAATGCTAGTGCCAGAGAGTTTGCAGTGAAAGGGATGTATACACACCTTTCTGGTGGTAGATACAAAACAGGAACATAGCATATATATTGAGAATCATAAAAATGTTCACATTCTTTGACCTAGTAATCTCACTCATTGTAATTTAGAATGAGGAGATAATTCAACAAGAGGACAAATCTGTATGTATGAGGCTCTTCACTGTAGCATTATCTATAACAGCAGGAATTGAAAACAACCTAAACATCCAACAATAGGGAAAGTAAAAACAATAAAACGAACTGCAGTACATTAACTGGATGAAATAGTCCGCAGCTATCACAATAATAGTTATGAAGAATATGAAACAGTGTAAGGAATTGTTCAAAATACCATTAAAAAATAAAATATTCAATTATGTAGATGATTTGGTTACAGCTATGTAAAATATGCCAGTATGTAGACAAAGACTATAAGGGAGAAGAGAAAATAGATTGTGTTTGCTCCTGTTCCTTCTCTTAAAAAATATGAAGTTGGTGAAATTTCTCTTTGGCATCTATTAATATTTACTGAAATGGACAATCCTGGGTCAGAAATAGGTCTGTTTGGGGTGAAGGAGTTCTTCTTAGGCTCTACTCAACATTGAAACTCATAAGACCAACATAAGCCACACTTGGCACAGGTCTTCTTAGAAGGATGCAGGAGAGAAATTCCAGTGTTCCAGCAAGGCACATCAAGGGTTCCTCTTCTGGTAGAGTCCTTGAAGCTGTCCAACAGCTTCATTTCATTCAGTTGCCCAGAAACCATCTTCTTATCAGGTGGCAGCCCAAATGTCACATCAGATGCAGAGGCTTCCCTAGCTTAATAGCCTCGTTGCCTAACCCAGTATCTCTATAACAACCCCAAAGACATAGCTTCCAGTCTCCCAGGAAGATTCATGGCAATTATGAGAATTACCACACTCAGGGAAGATCTAAAGCATGCTCTCCTGACAGGTGTTTATGGTTCATTTATACTTCTTCCCACTCCGGGTTTAGATTACTAATCAGGGGTCATTTTTACTCTAAGCAATGTTGTCTGATAACGTAGTTGACATTCTTACCCTCTTCAGGTCATCAGAAGAGAGCTAGAGAGTTGTAAAATCAGGTTCTTATGCAGAACGGATAAGAGTTTTGTTAACTATTTACCAGGGGAGTAGAAATCAACATTTCTGTTTTTTCATGCTAAGTGTTAAGTGGAGATATCAAATAAGCAATTTAATTACAAGTCTAGAGCTCAGAGGGTAACTAAGTTGAGGAGTCATCAGCATATTTCAAGCCATTGAAGCAGAGAGGGTCTCTTAGAGTAACAGGGTAGAGAGGAAGAGAGGGCCTGGGGTGGAGCCCCAGGCTTCTCTAAAATTTAGAGATCTAGAAGAGAAATGGGCCAGGAAAGGAAATTAAGAAAAAGTGTCAAGTAATGTGGGAGGAAAATGAGGTGAAAATGGAGTCATCAAAGGCAAGATAAGTTTGAGTGAAGAGGAATGATCATCTATGTCAAAAATGCTAGCGGTATCAAGTGAGATGAGGCCAAAATGCGACCGGTAGATTTGGCAACAAGGAAACCATTAGTGACTTTTTCAAGAGCTATTTCACTGGCCTGATTGAAGTGAGCTGGAGAGAGAATGGAAGGTGAGGAAAAAGCAACACAGACATTTCTAAAAAACAGCAGCAGTAAGGTGAGAAGTCAAGGAGACCTTATAGATGGTGGACAATAGGCATGTTCGTGTGCTGATGGGAATGATCCCAGGTAAAGGGGCAAAGTGATGCAAGAAGGAAAAACGAGAGGGTGAGACAGGATGGGCCCAGAGCCTAGAGGGGTTGGTTTTTGAAAGAAGCTGAGACACACCCTTGTAACATGTATGAAAGCAACAAGCATGAGTAGTCCACTTATAGTCTCCCTTATAGTCTTTGTCTACATACTGGCAGAGTATTAGAGCTGCAAGAGCTCTTGAGCTGGTCTAGTTTCAATGCCTCATTTAGCAAGCGAGAAAATAGAAGCTCAGAGAGGGAGAGCACCCATCCACGTGCCTGAGTTAGAGTCCTGGGGGACATCTATGCTTACTATCATTTAACTCCTCAGCCAATCAGTCCTATCAAGCTCCAAAATAAGCCAGAAGTTCCATAAGGTCAGGAGCTATGTCTTATTTCACTTTGTAATTTCAGCATGAGGATTATGCCTGACATAGTTTAGGTCTCTGACAAGGAATTCAAAGGAACAAAGCCCTAATGGTAGGTAGCATCAGGGAAAGCTGAGAGATATTTGGAAGCAGCTGGTCTGCCTGAGAGCCTTTAAATCATATTTCCTTGGGCACTGTGATGGTTCATTTTATGTCAATTTGACTAGACTACGGGATGTCCAGAGAGCTGGTAAAACATTATTTGTGGGTGTGTCTGTAAGAGTGTTTCTAGAACAGATTAGCATTTGTTGTTTGCTTGGTTTTTAGAGACAGGGTCTTACTCTGTCACCCAAGCTGGAGTGCAGTGGCACAATCATAGCTCACTGCAGTCTCAAACTCCTGAGCTCAAACCAGCCTCCTGGAACTAAAGGAGCCAGAAACCACACCTGGATCACATTAGCATTTGAATGGGCAGACTGAGTAACAAATGTTCACCCTCACCAATGGGGGTGGGTTTCACAAATCGATTGAGGCCCTGAATAGGACAAAACATCCAGGAAGGGTGAATTCCCTCTGCTTGAGCTGGGACGTTCGCCTTCTCCTGCCCTTAGATACCAACGCTCCTGTTTCCCAGGCTTTTAGCCTCAGACCAGGTCTTACATCATCAACGCCCAGTTCTTGGGACTTTGGGCTTGGACTGGGATTTATACCACAAGCTCACCTGGGCCTCTCCAGTTTGCACCTGGGCCTCCAGCTTGCAAATGAGAGAGGCTCATGAGATTTCTCAGCCTTCATAATCACATGAGCCAGTCCCTCATAATAAATCTCATTGTATATATCCCTATATATCCTGTTGGTTCTGTTTCTCTGGAGAACCCTAATACAGGCACTTGCCCAGCAACCTGAGGAAAACATGTCCCTGGGTTTCCTCTGCTCCCAGGAGATTCCACCTTTTCCTTATTGATATCATGTTCAGGGCCTTGCCTAGAAGCCAACTTTTCTTCTTCAGCTCTAAAAAGCAGTTTCTTGGGCCAGCTACCAACACTCTGGGGACCTGTTCTTCAATGGTCCATCTCAATCCTTGATTAATAATTGTGAGGAACTTGATTCTTTCTTGTTCACTACAATCTCCCTGGAAGCTCCTGGCTTTAGAGATGGGGGAGGGCTGTGGCCAGTGACCACTCAGAGATCTCCAAGAAAGAATGATTCAAGACATCACACACTTTGAGCTGGGTCAGCCTGGACATTTGCCTTTTGAGCGACTAAGGGAAGAGTCACATCAATGCAGTCTGCTTTCTGTATTTGTGAGGCCCAAACCAGCAAGACATAAATTGGTTTATAGCTTTTAATATTGGAGGAAGAGATTTAATAAATTCCTATTTAAAAAGCATCGTCATGTCTAAAGGTCCCTGTGGAAGTAAGTTTTCATTTGAAACTGTTTAGCTCACATAGACATGTCAGGATAATAAAGAGGAAGCTTTGATCCAAAAGAGACAGCCCTAAGGTTCAGTGACCAAAGCAAGCCCCCTAGGGACTGAGCTATGTGGGGTTCTTGCAGATCAAGTTTCTTTTTGAGGATTAATGAGAGAATCTCAATGAAAGAGCTCCAGAAACTATATAAGAGCTATGCAAATTATAATGAACACCTTGGCTAGTAGCTAAGTATAGAATGTTAATGGTCAAACAAGAGAAATACAGAAAAGATGAGCCATCTCTGGGTCACAGTGAGAAAAGAGGCTCAGAAATGGCTGGGGACTCAAGGGAGCCAGAAGCAGTGTCCAGGCCAGGCAGGGAACAGAGACTGGCTCTCAGAGTGTTAGAGCTGCAAGAGCTCTTGAGCTGGTCTAGTTTCAATGCCTCATTTAGCAAGCGAGAAAATAGAAGCTCAGAGAGGGAGAGTGACCTGCACAAGGTAACAGTCCCTATTAGAGCCAAAAGACAAGCCACAGAAGGACATTCTCCTGAGAGCAGCCTACACTTGGGTGGGTGCATAGAAATCAGGGACTTATCTCCTCATCTAGATACATCTGGCCTCTCCCCGTCCTGAGGCTACTAGCTTGCTAGTGCTTTCCTGTCTGAAATCAGGTGGTATTCATTTCTAACACTCTGCCCTTATAATATGGGATGCTGCAGTTTCCAGAGGGGATGGTATACAGAAGAAGATGGTAGTATTGTCAAGGGTGTGAACACTGTGAGGAGATCTTGGATATTGGCAGCAAAGATATCCAACAATTCCATCCAACCTTTCAAGCCAAGACACTACTAATACCCCAGTAGCCATTTCAGGAGGTATCCAGAAGCTGAAGAGCCTCTCCCAAAGCTGTCTTAACAGGATCTGCAATTCAACCTAGCTCCTCTGTTGCCCAAGCACTGGCCTGGGGAAGAAGAGGACCCAGAGTCTAGATGCTTCATTACTGGAGAATCTGGACATCCTGGGTCAGGTTGAGAGATCTCCTTGGTACCCTTCTTCTGGGAAAAGTGTTGCTCTGTAGGAAGAAGCAGACCAGAATCTGTAACACTGGCTGGTATGCAAAGAATGTACCATGAGTCCCCATGAGTTCTGACTTCTGAGCTTCATTGCTGGGGCCACTGAGGAGGGAAGGAAGGCAGGGAGGGAGGAATGGATGGATTACAGACTCTCAAAGGGAATACCTTTGTCATTTGGATCAAGAATTGGAATTCCTTTTGGAATCATTAAGGCTGAAAGTAAAGTGAAGTGCAGCCATGAGGCATGTTTGTACAAGGGTGCATGACAGTTGGGATTGTAGCTTTTCAGGGGCATGGCCATCATTTTTAGAAGCTTGAGGAAGGTGCTTTCTAGAAAAGTAGGACAGAGACCAAGTCTATAAAGATCCAAGAGTCCATATACTCATTCATCCAGCAACCTTCTTGACTATGAATTAAGTACACACCAGCCCTGGACTAGGTGGTCACCAGGGGCAAAAGAAAGAGCAGTAGATGATTCGTGGCCATTGGCTCCCTCGGGGGCAAATGAGACTGTATTTGACCCCAGCAAGGAGAAATGCAGCCTGATCACGGAGCTCACAACACCCTGAACAGATTTCCCTACGGCCCTTTGGGAAAGAGGATAAGTGTTTTGAGGGTTATAAACATCGATGTTTCATCTACTTCTGTCCCACCCCTGACATTTAAATAATCTCATCTGAAGTCTCACCTAAAAGCCACATCTCCTCTGTCTCTTCTCTCCCTGTCTGCACTGTTTGCACAGCATCTTGATGAACCCTGATCCTTGTGGCAATAGGTTGTTAAGTATGAAATGTCCAATTTACTTAAGTACTAAGTTTGACGGTTGATATCTCTGACATTTCACTTTGACATTTCTTGTTTTATTTTTACTGTGAAGGTACATCTTCAGTCTTTCAAATACATGTCTTGGCTTGTGATTATTTTTCAAAGTTTTTTGTAGAGCAACTTTTGTGAAACCATAGATAAGTCATATGGATAAGTTGAATATGAGCTCCATTGTGAAACCAAGGCTGTGCAGGCACCTAGAAATATCAACGAAGTGTTTGGGAAGGATGTGGTTAATGAACATCCAGTATGTTGATGGTTTGAGAAGCTCCATTTTAGTGAGTTTAATCTTGAAAATGAGCCATATGGGCAACCTGAGACCAAGGTGGATAATGATGAGCTGAAAGCTGCAGTGCAAGCAAATCCATCTCAACCTATGCAAGAATTAGCAGCAAGGTTTGACATTACTGTTCCAACAATATTGAAACCATTTGATACAAATCAGCAAGGTAAAGAAACTGGATAGATGGGTACCACATGAATTAAATAAGAGTCAGAAGAGAAATCATCTTGAAGCTTGCCTTTCTTTGCTGTCACAACATAAAGGTGAACCATTTCTATACCATATTGTTAAGTGTGGTAAAAAATGGATTCTTTTTGACAATAGCAAGCGTTCAGCTCAATGGTTGGATAAAGATGAGGTACCGAAACATAGTTCAAAACCGAATGTTCATCAAAAAAAATTTATTGGTGTCTGTTTGGTTGTCCACTGCTGGCATTATCTACTACAGCTTCATAAAACCTGGTCAATTGATTACAGCAGATGTCTACTGCAACCATTTGGATGAAATGACGAGGATACTTGCAATTAAGCAGCCAGGATCGGTCAATAGAGACAGGCCAATCCTCTTACAAGACAATGCTTAAACACATGTCACACAAATAACACTGCTCAAACTACATAGGCTGGACTTAGAAACTCTCTGTTGTCCACCATATTTGCCAGAACTTGCACCAACTGACTACCATTTCTTCCAGGCTTTGGACAACTTCAAGTGAAGAAAAATATTCAATTCTCAACAAGCTGTGGAAAACGCCTTTCATGATTTCATCACCACTCACCCTCCAGGCTTCTTTGCTGCTGGTGTAAACAAGCTACTGTTAAGATGGCAAAACTGTGTCGGTAGTTTACGTGCATGCTTTGATAAATTGTACTACTTCCTGTTTGAGATATAATAAAATACACTTTTGATTTGAAATTGAACATTTCATATTTAAAAGTGATATCTTTTAAATATGAAAGATATCACTTTTAAGTGATAAAGATAAAAGATTAAAAGATACCTTTCGTGACCTAAAAGTGATACCTGCACTCTCATGTTTATTGCCTATTTATAATAGCCAAGATATGGAATCAACCTAAGTGTCCAACAGTGGATGAATAGATAAAGAATAGGTGATAATGCCCATTTTACAGGTGAGGAAACTGAGACTTGACAAAGGCCACATGACTAGTAAGTGAAAGAAGAGCAGTAAATGGGAAAATTAATCAGCCTGGGAACTCAAGAAGTTCTGATCCTCTCTTTGTCACTAACCCAGGTGAACTTTCCCTCGTGGCCTGTATCTTTACCTTGAGAAGCTATGTTCTGTAGCGGTCCTTCCAGCTTTCCACTATGAAATCATAAAATCTCTCTATTTGCATTTAGCCTCCTCACCTGAGAAGCTTCCTAACACTAATTCCCAAGCCACAAACCAGACCCACCCAATCAGAATCTAGGGGAGGGAGTGGAATCCAGGTATCAGCATTTTGTAAAGCTCCTGCAAGATTCCAATGTGTATTCAAGGGTAAGAACCAAAAGGTTAGAAGTCCCAGAGGAGCAGGCATGAAGTCTAGCCAGACCTGCCTTGCTCCACTCCTCCCTCCTTATCCTCCATCACCCCCTTTCCAGGTACTTTCTCTGGGTCCTAGGGCTGCTGTTGAAGCTGCTATCAAGCCACACCCCTCAACTGCTTGCCACACCACCCTTGTTGACAGCCCTAATGGACTCTGTAGATTAAACAATTCTGGTGATCTTCAGCAGCCCAGGGATTGGCCTGTCAGGCAATGGCAGAAGCTGCCCTTGCTCGTGGTTCTAATTGAATAATTTACTGTACATAGCCTCTGTTTCCGCCAGTGCCCATCCCCGTTAGCCAAATGGAGGTGAGCAAGGGCTTCCTCTAATAGCATGTGGGAGCAGAAATGAGCTGTCGAAATGGAGCAGCAACCACTGAATTAAGTCAGAGACACTTAAGGCTTAAAGTCCTTCTTGTAAACTAGCCAGGAGTCCTGCAGAAACAAGGCTACAGGCTCCATGGTGATATTTTCAATTAGGAAGGGCCCCAGGGGAGGCAATAGAGGAACTCCCTCTTCCCTTCCCACTCCTACAACCCTCTTCCTCCTCACCATGCCTCCACCCGACGGTCCCCACCCTCACCCCCACTCTGCCCCAGAGTGCCAAAGGATTCCTCAGAGCCTTATTCCTATTCACTTTAAGGGAGAGATTCTCACTGCTCTAAACTCTTCCTCATGTCTCAGGTATTCTCCACCAGTGTACGGGGAGGATCCAAGATTAAGGTACCCATTAGCCACTTGTACTGGTGCCTTCCTGAGATCCAGGACCCTGAGTGCAGAGGAAAGGATTTGTCCACTAGGGAACATTTTCCGTGTCACTAAGCTTTTCCATCTAAAGAGATGCCATGCAGTGTTATCTTCTTTATTTATCTGTTATTAATTTACTTACTTAATAAATATATTTATTTATGTTCACTATAAACAAGGTGAAGCCCATGTTTCTTTTACAAGTTGTGTACAGCCCAGCAGCAAAGGTGATTATATACACAAGGCAGGACACTGTATTTGCAGCTCAAATGCCACATATTTATCACTCTCTCCTTACCCAATATGTTCACGTTCATGTTCGTTTGAGCATTAGAGACTATGTCAGGTGGAGGATGTATGGAGGAGACTTCTGAGAAGAAAAAGAATTGGACTATGGCCATTTACCTGATTGAGGTCCAAAAATACATTGCATGGACTGGAGCTGCCTTTGTCAAAGCTAGAAAGCAATATAAAGCCATGGCAATGAGAATGGTGTGTGAGTACCCAAGAGTGGACTGGGTCCCAAGGACTTGGCCTTCAGGAAGAAATGTTGCTTATGGGAATGTGTGCTGCTGGCATCAGGAAAATCCTAAACTAGCAGTGTATGTGCTCACCAGGGGAAATGAAGACAGGCGTGTATGAGTATAACTCAGAGCTGTAGCTGTCACAGGAGCACCTTAAGACTGAAGCTCAGAGCAGAAAATCACCCTTGAAAGTAGGAACAAAACATCAGTAGCTCCCCATTGCTTAGCACTGAGTTACAAACAAGGCAGGTCCAACCCCAAGTGGTTGGAGGGTTTGATGCAGCCCCTGTAGGAACCATTCCTCACCCCCACTCTGCAGGTTGAGAATCACAGCCATGGTGAATCACTTTTAAATTGTGTTTACTAATTGGGCTGCACCATATTCATCAACAATGTTGTCATAAAAAAAGGGTAAGAACCATGAGCCCAGAGAATCAAGTGTACTTAACCTGTCATCAAAGCCCCCTACAAGCTAACTTCTTTTTTTCCCTCATTTTCCCAGTTTTATTGAGGTATTATTGCCACACCTGATTTTAGCCTTCTCTCTAGCCTCTAGCCAGCATTCTCCATAATGTCCATCCTGTTAAGAAGCTATGTGGTTTTGGTGAAATTGGTTATCCCCTACTCCAGTTATAAGAGTAGGTATGATGGATTTTAAATAATCACAAATTTTTGTAGCTCTTTCCATCAAGGTATGGGGACTTACTTTGACCAATATATAATGTGGCAGAAATCATGTCACATAAGTCTCAAGTTTAGATGTCAAGAGGCCTTACAGATTCTGTTCTCACCCTTATGGAATACTTGCTCATGTGAACAAACCCAAGCTGGCTTGCTGGAGAGAACACAGAGAAGAGAACCAAAGCACCCCAGACCAACAGCAGACATGTGGTTGACACAATCTGGTACAAGCCAGCCCCTTGCTGACTTGCCAAGTCAGCCTAAATGCATGAGTGAGCCCAGCCAATACCACGTTATAGTGACCCACACCATCATGAGCAAATAAATTGTTGTGGCTTGAGTCACTAAATTTTGAAATGTTTTATTATTTGGTAAAACTAATGAAAACAGTGGACTAAGCCAACGAGGGCAAATCCTTCCCTCCTGCCACAGTTGGTCCATAACCCAGGCCTAAACTGATCAGTGCATGCAGAGATTGGGTCAGGAACAGCCCAATCAGTGAAAACCTCAAGGCCTTGGTTGGGAATAATAGGTCAAAGCTGTTTTTTCTTACTCTGGATAGTGCACTGTGAAGTGAAGCTTAGAACTATGGCAGGCAATTTGCTACCATAACAAGAGCCAGACCAAGGAGGAAACCAATACATGAGAAGTCTACAGAAAATTGCAGAGAAATGGAGTCAGAACCTTGATCAAATCCTCTAACAAATTGCGTGGGAACCTTCACATCACCTGTAGACTTTTGTACTTACAGAAACCGTAACTCTTGGCTATTTAAGCCATTTGACCTAGGCTTTTGGTTATTTGCAACTGAAAGCATCGGACTAACACACTCTCAAAGCTCTATATCTGTTGTCATCATTTTCTTTTCACCAATGAAACACTGCTTTTCTTTTTTCTTTTCTTTTTTTTTTTTTTGATACAGAGCCTCACTCTGTTGCCTGGGGTTGAGTGAGTGCCGTGGCGTAGCTCACAGCAACCTCAAACTCCTGGGCTCATGCAATCCTTCTGCCTCAGCCTCCCGAGTAGCTGGGACTACAGGCATGCGCCACCATGCCCAGTAAATTTTTTCTATATATGTCTTTAGTTGGCCAATTAATTTCTTTCTATTTTTAGTAGAGACAGGGTCTCACTCTTGCTCAGGCTGGTTTCAAACTCCTGACCTTGAGCGATCCGCCCGCCTTGGCTTCCCAGAGTGCTAGGATTACAGGCGGGCGTGAGCCACCGTGCCCGGCCCAGGCTAATTTTTTAATTTTTTGTAGAGATAGAGTCTCACTATGTTGCCCAGACTGGTCTCCAACTCCTGGCCTCAAGCAATCCTCCCATCTCAGCCTCCCAATGTGCTGGGATTACAGGCATGAGCCCCCGTGCCCAGCCTGAAAATCGTATATTTTAAAGAAAGATGAATAAGCTATATGTCTTTCTGTTTGTCATTGTAGAGTGAGATTTTTCTTATTTTAAAGATTATTTTATTAAGTGGCTTCATGAGACAAGCCAATGTTTAAATGAAGTTTCTCAGCAAAAGATAAAATAAGCATCAAATGTGTCAAGGACACAGGAGGAAGATCAGATATTCCTGGGCACACTGGTTATATTGTCTCTGAAACTGTAGCCAAATTAATGGCACATGAAGCGAAGGAAGGTATTCAGGGGTGGTCTCTGAGATCGCCTTCCCAAATTCAAGATCTGTGGGTCAATGCATCCACGGGCCCTGGGACTGGTCCCCAGCTGTGGGAGGGGACGCTGAGGACGGGTCCACTGTGGTGCTGGTGAGCGGGGTGGCAGGGATACAGGAGTCGGTGGTAATTCTGGTAATGACGGAGACGGTGATCGTGGTACCGATGGTGGAGTTGCATCATGGTGACAATGAAGGTGGTGGTGGTGGCCGCATGGGGATGTACAGTGACAGTGACGGTAGATGGTAGCTGTGGGGAACAGACACAGGAGGAGGGGGCACGTCCAACCACCAACAACCACTTCTCACGTCTTGCAGCTTCTCGGCAAACCTGCTGGGCGATGATGGGCTCAGGTGCCTTCTGGAATGTCTGCCAGGGGTGCCTGTCTCCGGTTCACTTGAGTGAGTGGGGGAAGGAGGAAGACTCCTGGGCCAGCAGCATGAAAGCATGGATGGGCTTCTTCTGGGGGCATCCCTAGGGACTCCAGAGGACAAGGGCTAGGGAGGGAAAGGGGGTGATTGTTACCTTGACCCACCCCTTGGGTTCTTTCTTCCATCCCGCATGGGCAGACCCCCCACCAGACACCCAAGAAAGACTGTGACTCATGAACCTGCCCCTCAACCCACCCCTTCAGCCAAGCCGACCCCAGGGCAGGGAAGTGACATTCATCCCTAACCAGCTGACTTGGGATTGCAGCCACCCCATCTCCTGATCCATCCTGTCCCTGACGTTTCTCTGACCCAATTGATGGGATATGAATTTGGAGGTGTCCCCACAGCAGAGGAGGGTCCTTAGAAAGTCACCCACATGCTTGCCCTATCTCCCCAGTGACCTGGGAGGCAAACAGTCAGAGGCAGGATGCAAACCGTTGCTAGGCAACTGACCTTTATGCCCTGGGAGTCTTGGACCACACGGGCGGCCGGCATAGGAGTGCAGCTCAGAGGACTTGGGCTGGGGTCGGCTCTGCCTATGTGGTGTCCCTTCCGGGCCTCTTTCTGGGCCTCAGCATTTCCACCCAGAGAATGGACGCTTAGACACTGAGGCCTCTCTTCCCCAGAAATGACAGCCTGGGGACTGGGGAGCTGGGCAGGGCTCCGTGGGGTCCTATCCCCAGCCCCATCCCAAGCCTCATTTCCCTTCTAGTCTGAGTCACAACAGCATCTCTCAGGAAGGTGCCCTGCACCTGGTGGAGACTCTGCCCGCCTGCACTCGTGCCCGGGAGGCCTCAGTGAAGTAAGATGTCAGCACCGCTGTCTGATGGTGGGGAAGCTAGACTCCCACGCTCACGACCCTCTGCCGGTGTGACCTTGGGCAACCTCTGCCTCTCTCTGAGTCTGAGTTCCCTGAACATGGGCTCACAATGCTCATCCCCTGATGGCCAGGCACCATGGGGACCAGAGATTGTGGGGGTGGGACAGGCCAGGTGTCACCATCCTCACAGGATGAGTTGGGGGTCTCCGCTAGTCAGCTGGGGGTTTTCCTTCTGTGGCTTCCACCCTCCTTTGTCCCTGTGGGTGCCCCCCCCGTCCCTTTCTGTGTCCCCAGGCGCCCTGGTGCCCAGGATGCTGGCATGCCTGGGCATCACGCCTCCCCACCCTCCTCTCTCTGCAGCCTGGGCTCCGAGCAGAGCTTCCGGATTCACTTCTCCAAACAGGAGGAGGCTGGGAAGACACTTAGGTAATCCCTGGGGACGTGGTGGGGATGGGGAGAGGAGGCGGGAGAGGAGGTGGGAGAGGAGGCTGGCCCTGTGGTGGCCTCCATGCCTCCTTCTTCCCTGGGCCTTCTGCTCCTTCAGAGAGCACACACACAGCACACACACCCCCATACACAGGCCATGTGCACACACCACACTCCACACAGGCCATGGACACACAACACACACACACACTTCAGCCATAGGGGACTGTGCTATTTGTCATGGAGCGTGCTCTGCCCCAGGAAGCGTCCCTGCCTCTGTTCACACCGGCACTCGGTCTGACATTGCCTTCCTTGCCTTTTCTGAGAGAAAATTCTCCCAATCCTCCGGCTGTCGCCAGGATCCCAGGGAGCTCGGACGGAGCGGGGCTGCAGTGCGAGGGAGTGTTAAGGGCTTGGGGTCCACAGTCAGACCTGGATTGAAAACCGGTTCTGCCCGCCAGCTCTGTGTCTGGGCTTGGTCAGTCCCCCACTGGGAATGCTGCTGCGAGAGTCGGGTGAGAGCCTGCGCGCAGGCAGCCCCCGCGCACCTGCAGGTGGGCACCGTGGCCGGCGCGGAGTCAGGGCTCCATGAGTCACTCTCGCTCCTAACACTTTCTTGTGGGGTGGGCTCTGCCCAAAGAGACAGGAAGCTCCCAAGGCAGGAGCGACATCTTGGCCTTTCTCAGGCCCTGCCCAGGACTTTGCCCTCGGGGGCTCCCTGGGGAGGCCAGGAGGATGCAGAACGGGGCCCCCACTGGCCTCACCCCTGCCTGGCCCTTCTGCCCTCAGGCTGAGCGAGTGCAGCTTCGGGCCAGAGCACGTGCCCAGATTGGCCACCGGCCTGAGCCAGTCCCTCCAGCTGATGGAGCTCACGTGAGTGACCAGCCCAGCCCACAGGGACAGTGGAGGGGTGGGAGCACCCTGCCAGAGCCATCCCAGTGACTGACCCCTGTCCCCAGAATGACCCGGTGCTGCCTGGAGCGGGAGCAGCTGATGGTTCTTCTGAGCCTGGTGAGGCGACCAGCGGGGCCGCTGTGCCTCAGGTATTGTCTTCCTCCCTGCCCTGGGAGGGCCCTGGCATGGGTGGGGGGCAGGGATTACGGGGCCCCTGGGATTATGGCCATGGCCATTTCCTGCACTCACGACCCTGCCCCCGGGACCCAGAGTAGACCCTGCCCATCTGTCCCAGAGACCTCCCAAGGCACCCGGAGAAGCTGAAAAGCTGTCCCTCCCCAGGGTGGGGACTGTGCTTTGGGATTTAAGGGGGGGGAAAAAAAGCTTCAAAGGCTCCCCAACTGATGACAAAAATAACATAAAACAAATATCATGTTTGTCTGTTGACCATGTTAATTTTAAAACATTCAGAATAAAAAGATAACCAAAAGGTAGAGAGTATAATTTTTAAAAACCCATATTGCTATGACCTGGGTTTGACAATTGTTCATATTTGTCCCTATTTGCTTTTATTTTTCGTGCTGAAATGTTTTAAAGTAAATTATAGACCTTATAAAATATCACTCTGAAATATTTCACTACAAATCTCCAAAAAATAAGGACATTTTCTACATAATCTCAGTTCAATTAGGACACCTAAGAAACTCAGTAGCCATCCTTAGCGTCAGGTGTTGCCTGGTCTGATCTAAAATCTTCCCGGTGTCCCCCAAATAGGGCAGCTGGCTCGTTGGGTCCAGGATCCAGTTGGGGTCCACATTTGCTTGGGGCAGTGACAGTCTTATGACTCTTCTAATCTGAGTCACCCCCAGCGTCCTCTTCCAAGTCCGCGTCAGTTGACAAAGCCGGCCACCATCTCAGATAACCATCTAATCAAAAAAAAAAGCAAAGACAAAAAAAAAAAAAAAACCAGCCGCTTTGCAGTAGACTGTCCCCTTCTGGCTCTGTCTGGTTGCTGCCTCGTGATGTTGTGGAGTTTTTTCCTGTAACCTCCGACTTTCCTATAAACTGGAAGTTAGATCAAAAGGCTCAATGACATTCAGTTTACATATTTGTGCCCCAAAAAACTTACTTCACAGACAGTGCCATGCCCTTCTCACTGCAGCCTGTAATGAGGCACATGAGATCCGGTTGTTCCCCAAAGTGACTTTTTTAAAAATTGTGATCTTAATGCACATAACAAAATTTACCCTCTTAATCATTTTTTTTAAGAGTTGGAGTCTCGCTCTGTCACTCAGGCTGGGTGCAGTTGTACAGTCACAGCTCACTGCAGCCTCCAACTCCTGGGCTCAAGCAATCCTCCTGCCTCAGACTCCTGACAAGCTAGAACTACAGGCACGTGCCATCATACCCACCTATTTTTTTATTTTTTGTAGAGACAAGGTCTCACTGTGTTGCCCAGGCTGGCTTCAAACTCCTGTGCTCAAGCAATCCTCCTGCCTCGGCCTCCCAAAGTGCTGGGGTTTGGGGCCGTGAGCCACCCCCCCCAGCCCATCTCAATCATTTTTAAGTGTACAGTTCAGTAGCGTTAGGTACTTTCACGTTTTTGCACAACCAATCTCCAGAACTCTTTTCATCTTCTAAAACGGAATCTCTGTCCCCATGAAACAATGTCATTTCTCCTCCCCCAGGCTGTACCAACCACCATTCTTTCTGCCTCTGAGTTTGAAGACTCTAGATGCTTTATGCAAGTGGAATCATACAGTATTTGTCTTTTTGTGACTGGCTATTCCACTTAGCATAGTGCCCTCGATGTCCACCCATGTCGTAGCACGTGTCATGTCCTAAGGCTGAGTAACATTCCACGCATGGCTGGACCACGTTGTGATCTACTCACCAGGGTGCTGCCCCCTTGTGGCTGTTTTGAATAATGCTTCTGTGAACATGCGTGTGCAAATATCTTTTTGAGTCCCTGCTTTTGATTATTTTGGTTATATCTCCAGATTTGCTAGATCACCCAGAGTAACATTTTAAATTAAAACTTTCCTTAGTCTAAAAATAATATGAACTCATTGTAGAAATTTGTGGAAAATCCAGGAGAGCATAAAGAAAATAGTGCTTTAGAAAAATTCAGTGTAACTTTAAAAATAACATTTTCTGTTTTGATCATCGCAATAAGAATTGTTGGAATAAGGGTGATGTTAATTTCCTTTCTTATGCGTATGCCTAGCTGTATAATTTTATAGTTTTGAAATAAGCACCAAAAAGCCTCTGGGTCCCCCTCAGCACTCCTCCCCCACCCCTCCCCAAGTGTGCCAGCTGGCTGCTCCTCACCCTGGGGGGCCCTGCCTGTGTCCCTTTCTGTGACAGGGTGGAAGAGCCATGGGTGGGCAGAGCCGGGGTGCTGGCCCTGCTAGAAGTCTGCACCCAGGCCTCAGGCAACATCACTGAAATAAGGTGAGTCCAGGGAGGAGGAATTCTTGGAATTCTTCTTTTCATGACATTGGGACCTTCCCTCCTCTTGTCCTGTGGGGTAATAGCTGTGTGGCCAGTGAGTTCTCTGTGTCCCCAAGATGGCAGGAGTTCCCTTCCTGGGGAATACGTGTGGTGCTACACATGTTTGTTAGGACCAGTGCAGTAGTCAAGCCGCAGTGTCAGAGCAAAGCTTCCCCGGGGTCGAGATGAAGGGCTGCTGGGTCCAGGTAGCCGTGGCTGGGAGTCCACGCTGGTTGCTGGGAAGTGGTCCCTGGATGCAGTAACACACGTCATGACTCTGCGACCAGAGATGACAGGATGACATGGAGTGGCTAAGAGCAAAGGCTTCGGCATCCCACTCGCCTGTGTTCAGATCCCAGCGCAGCTACTCTGACCTCACCCCCCTGCTGCTCTATACAAGGGGCATAATCACACCCTCATGGGAGCAGGTAAAGATGTCCAGTGTCCAGCGTGCTGTCACCAGCTGCACAGCGGCCCCCTGCTGCTTCCTCCTTTCCTCCAGAAGCGACCAAGGAGACACTTGGGGGACTTTAACATCCCCCTCAACTCTCTCTGCATAATTAACATAACCTTCAAGTAAAGACAGAGCTCCAAGTGCAAATCCAGCCTCCAGACACACTCCGCCCCTTCCATGACACCGTGGCCCTGACCCCCTCCCTCAGGAAATCCTGGCGCTCTCCTTGAACCCCTCTGGTGGCTTTCTGCTGTGGGTCTGAAAAACCTCCTGGACTTACTAACTAACTTAAAATTGTCGAAAAGGCACCACGCTGAGCGTATGTGACTCAGGGAAGCAACTGCTTTGCCATCCCAAGCTGGTCCCTGGAGGTCAGGAGGGGACCCAGGCAAAGGGTCTGGGAGTCAGAGGCCAGGTGTCCGGGTGCCAGGGCCAGCCGCCGGGGACCTCACGCCGGCTGCCCCTCCCTCCTCAGCATCTCCGAGACCCAGCAGCAGCTCCGCGTCCGGCTGGAATTTCCTCGCCAGGAAGAGAACCCAGAGGCTGTGGCCCTCAGGTGGGACCAGTGCGGGGGCTCCGGGGAGGCAGTTCGTGTTGGGAGGGGCGTGGCTGCTTCTGACCTGGATTCCTCATGCCCCTGCCCAGGCCTTCGATGTCCAAAGCCTTTACAGGACTTACGAAGCCTGGCTCAGCCCCTCACTCTGCATTCCAGGCCCGCCCAGCCCTGGCCTCAGCTCCTCTCATCCCCACCAGCTTTTAGTTCCCCGAACACCGCCTTGCTGTCCTGACCTCAGGACCTTGGCACAGAACGTTCCCTCTGCCCAGAATGTTCTCTTCTCACCCACCCTCTTCCTCCTTCTTTACCTGGCTACCTCCTCCTCATCCTTCAGGTCTCAGCTTAAACGCCACCACCTCAGGGAGGCTCCTGAACCCCATGACTTAGTCACATACCCCTGTCACATAGATGCTTGGACACAGCACCTCTCATCCATATAGAACAGTCTTGGAAATTAAATGCCACCTCTTTTGAGTGAATGCAGCCCTCTGCATATATACCCTGGGGAATAGAGCATGATCTCAGCCCCAACTCACCTCCTTGGCTGGGTGCCCTTGTGCAGTGAACAGCCTGCACAGCCATACTGGCTGCCTCATTGGGACCCCTCCTTCCTGGCACATTTCATAACTGAATAGCAAATGATGGGACTTTATTTGATCAGTATTTATTTTCCCCTATACCATAAGCTGCTTGCAGGCAGGGACTGAATTGCCCATACGGGAACAGGTGTTCAGAAACGGCCCCTTCCCTGTCTCTCTCCAGGTTGGCTCACTGTGACCTTGGGACCCACCACAGCCTTCTTGTCAGGCAGCTGATGGAGACTTGTGCCAGGCTGCGGCAGCTCAGGTCAGCACCCGGAAACACCTGGGGCCCCGGGTTCTCTGGTTGAGCCCAGCGCCTATGACAGGCCACATGTGAACCTGGCATTGTCATTTCCCTGTGCAGGTCACATTCGGCCAGTGAGGGGAGAGCCCCTGGGTGGCAAAGAGCTCTTGGAGGGGTCCTTTCCCCTCCCTTGGCTGCCCCATCTGTACGTGACAACCCCTGAGGTGTGTCCAGTCTGAAATTTTCTGGAATATCCTTGGTCCTTTTCAGCTTGTCCCAGGTTAACCTCTGTGATGACGATGATGCCAGCGTCCTGCTGCTGCAGAGCCTCCTGCTGTCCCTCTCTGAGCTGAAGACATTCCGGTACGCAGATAAGACACTCACCCAGACCCCCTTGCAGCCCCGCCCCGCCCGTTAGTCCCCAGCCCAAGGCTCAGAGGACCCACCCTGTGGACAAGAACCACAGGTGGTTCTGAGTCCATGGTAGGACTGCACAGTGACAGGCGTGGCCTTCGTAACACTGAGCCACGTGGCAAGAGAGTTATTCCCTTTTCAATGCCCTTTCTTTGTTTTTCTTTGTTTTCTCTTGAAATACTTGCAAACTAATAAAAAAGCTGCAGGAAGACTGAGAAGAGCTTCCACATACCATTTGCCCAAATTCACCCTTTGTCAATATTTTTCACATTTGCTCATTTTTCCCCTCCCTCCTTCTCCCCCCCTTCTCTCTCTTTCTGAACCATTTGAAAGTAAGTTGCATAATCATGCCCCTTTGCCCCGTGATATTGTAGTGAATTTCCTAAAAACAAGGACATTCTCTTCCATAACCCAGTAAAATGATAAAACTCGGGACATTTAACAGTGATACACTACTAGGATCGAAACCACAGTTTATACTCCAATTTTACCAGTTGTCCCAATAATGTTTCTTGCATTTTTTTTTTCCGGTCTTGGATCCAATCCAGAATCACACGCCACATTTAGTGTTGTCCCTCTTTAGTCTCCTTCAGCCTGGGACACTCGCTCAGCCCTTCTTTGTCTAGCATGGCATCGTCTCTGACGTTTACAGGCCACTTGTTTTATAAAACTTCCTTCAGCCTGGCTTTGTCGATGTTTCCTAGTGCTTAGATTTGGCACCTGCATTTGGGGCAGGAATGTCACACAAGTGACGCTGTGTCCTCAGCACCCCACAGCAGGAGCACGTGCTGTCTCTGTGTCCTCTTGCTGGTGATGCTAACTGTGATCATCTGTACAGGTGGTGTCTGCCAGGTTTCTTCATTTGCGAAGTTACTGTTTTCCCTTTGTAATGAATATGTATGGTGTGGGGAGATACTTTGACTGTGTAAATATCCTGTTCTTCCTCCAACTTTCACCCACAAATTTTAGCATCCATCCGTAATTCCCACCGGAATCAATTGTCAGTATGATGGTGGTAGAAGGGAGATTTCCCAGCTGTCAGTTTTTTTTCTTCTTTTTTTCTGAGACAGAATCTCACTCTGTCACCTGAGCTACAGTGCAGTGGCATCATAGCTCACAGCAACCTCAAGCTCCTAGGCTCAGACGATCCTCCTGCCTCAGCCTCCCGAGTAGCTGGGACTACAGGTGCATACCACAACGCCCGGCTAATTTTTTCTATTTTTGGTAGAGACGGGGTCTCACTCTGGCTTAGGCTGGCCTGGAACTCCTGAGCTCAAGCGATCCTCCCACCTCGGCCTCCCAGAGTGCTAGGATTACAGGCGTGAGCCACCGCGCCTGGCCCTTCAGTTTTCTTTCAATGCAACTGATTACATCAAGAAGAAACTGTTTGGGACTGATAGATCCTTGACATCTCTCCAGTACTTCTTTAAGGATGCAGAGCTTGTGGTAAACACAGCAGCGAGCTAGACTTTGCAATGATACTAAGATACAGTATAGGTTGTGAAGTTGCTACCCGAATGACCGTGGTTTAGGGAACACTCAGCTAGCCCACGCTCCGCCTGCAAGCTCTCTCTTGGCTTCATGAGTCCATGGTGGAGGAGATTTATGCAGGGAAGGGGTCCCACCCACTGCCCCAGGAACCACATCCTACCCCACATCCTTGCCCTCTGCCCCCAGCATTCAGAGCTCCCAAGACCCAGGGCTCCTGCCTGACCGGTTGCCCTTTGACCCCCACCCCTACTAGGCTGACCTCCAGCTGTGTGAGCACCAAGGGCCTCACCCACCTGGCCTCCAGTCTGAGCCACTGCCACCACCTGGAGGAGCTAGAGTGAGTCGCAGGGTGGAAGGATCTGAGAAGGGATCACCCAGCTGAGGGCAAGGGGTGGAGAAGATAGCCGGGCCTTAAAGGGGTGGCCAGGGGGGCCTCAGCGTATGACCCTTCTCCCTGATGAAGGCAGCGATTCTGCGTGTTGCCCAGGGAGGCTGAGCGCTGTGTTCTTGGTCTGAACCCCACCTGCGGGGACTCCAGAGCCTGACCCCTGGGGTGGGACAGGATGGGCTAGAACCTGCAGGCCCAGAGGCAGCACCCCAGGGACTGAGGGGTGGGAGAATTGAGCAGCTCAGCTGCAGGGCCGAGCACTCTCATCTAATCCTCACCCCGTGCTCCGTCCCTCCAGCTTGTCCAACAATCAGTTCCTCGAGGAGGGCACCAAGGCGCTGGTGCGGGCCCTTGAGGGGAAGTGCAGGCTGAAGACGCTCGAGTAAGTGGCGGTGGTTAATGGGGAAGGAGCTGAGTGTTGTTGGTTAGTGGGGAAGGGACTGTAAGTTGTTGGTGGTTAATTGGGAAGGGACTGAGGATTGTTGGTGGTTAATGGGGAAGGGGCTGAGTGTTGTTGGTTAGTGGGGAAGAGACTGTAAGTTGTTGGTGGTTAATTGGGAAGGGACTGAGGATTGTTGGTGGTTAGTGGGGAAGGGGCTGAGGTTTCTTGGTGGTTAATGGGAAAGGGAGTGTGGAGTGATGGTGGTTAACGTGATGAGGGGATTGGGAGCATGCCTAGGCATCTTTGCATCTATGTTGAACACAAACTGTCAGGTCCAGGTGAGCTTTATGCCCTCCCAAGAACTTTTACTTTCTCCCTGGGCTCTGAATACCATTATGATGCTTGGTCACAGGACACAGACTGCATAACTCAAACCAACCCACGACAGACACGTATTGGCTTATATCCTGGAATATTAGAAGACAGCTGACTTCAGGCACAGCTGGATCCTGGGGTCATATATTCATCGGTTTTCTCACTCACTCGTGCTCTTTCTCTGTCCACTGTGGCGTCTCTCCCTGGCAGGCTGTCCCTGCAGCTGCAGGCCTACTTTCTACCCGCTTATTGGAGAGGACGCACCATTCTCCCTGTAGTGGCCCAAGAAGGCCCTAGATCGAGTCCCACCAGACTCACATGGGTCACATGCCCACCCCAACATCGGGACTTAGTGGGTGGTATTTCAGGGTGCTGTAAACAGAAGAAGGGGAAATAAACTCTGGGCAGAAGGAGCCCACAGATGTCCACTGCCATTTGTCTACAGTTTTTCCCTTAGCAATTGGCCACTCTTACTCTCGCCTGTAATTTGAAGGCACCAAATTCTTAGAAATGCCTGAAATAGCCTCAGACAGGTTCCCATCCTGCAGAGATTCCTTATTTTATTTTATTTTTTATTTTTTGAGACAGAGTCTCACTCTGTTGCCCGGGCTAGAGTGAGTACCGTGGCGCCAGCCTAGCTCACAGCAACCTCAAACTCCTGGGCTCAAGTGATCCTCCTGCCTCCGCCTCCCAAGTAGCTGGGACTACAGGCATGCGCCACCATGCCCGGCTAATTTTTTCTATGTATTTTTAGTTGGCCAATTAATTTCTTTCTATTTTTAGTAGAGACAGGGTCTTGCTCTTGCTCAGGCTGGTTTTGAACTCCTGAGCTTGAGCAATCCACCCGCCTTGGCCTCCCAGAGTGCTGGGATTATAGGCGTGAGCCACCCGCACCCAGACAGAGATTCCTTTTTAAATAGTTCCTAGATAGAAAATTGAACAGGATAGTTTCTGCTTCTAATCTCTAAGTTTTTCTGATGACCAAAAATACACACTGGCTATAAAAAGTTCTGTCATTATAGAAATATGTGACCAAGAACATGAAATCCGCTGGAGATGACACCCCCTGAGAAAACTTTCTGTGAACTAAAAAGTTTGTGAATTTTTCTCCAGAGCCTTTTGACTTTTTGCCTCTTAGCAATAACATTCTCCCACTTTGGCCCTCTTTGCTTGTCCTGGGAGGGAGTCAGCATTGGGGGAGGGGAGGGGTTTGAACTTTGACCGTGGGGCCCTCCTGTCCTCCCACCAATCTGGGTTTGTGCCCCCGCCCTCCATGTGCCTGTACCCCTGCTTAGCCTTGTGGAAGCTTTCATTTGGGCGCTTGAAGGCCCAATGAGGTCGCTCGTTGGCTCATTCATGCATTCAACGAATATGTATTGATCTGGGCACCTGGGCCCAGGGCGAGCTGCTGGTGGTGCTTTGGAGGACAGGACAGATATATCCGTGCCCCTGAAAGCACTCACGGTCTGGTGGGGACCTTGCCTTTTCTTCTGATTTCCCAGGTACCTCTTGCTGCTTCTTAGCGCTTGCTGCCTCAGTTTACTCTGCCTACAAAGTGGGAATAATGGTGTCCCTGTCTGAAGGAAGGGGATGGCTCCTCCGTGCCCAGAGTACCCTTCCAACTTCAGATCTGTCATTTCCAAGCGTCTCCTCCTACAGGAAGTTCCCCTCAAATCTAGCCAGCTTCTTCCAGCTGTCTACCTGTGATGGACTAGGCAGGGGCGTGGACCCTGCTTGGAAGCCTTGCTGCCTGGGCTCACCTGTTGATAGAATAACCCACTGTCCTACTTTGCCTGTGGCTGTCCCGGTTTTAGCACCAAAAGTCCGGCGTCCAGATAACCCTTCAGTTTCAAGCCACCCAGGACAGTTAATTGCCTCTTGGTTCCGCCTCTCAATGTGTGAGCTTGTGCAAGTCCCTTAACCTCTCTGTGCTCTGGTCTCCTCACCTCTGGGGATAAAAGCTGTCCCTACCTCCTAGGGTTGTTGTGAGATTAAATGAGATAATACACGTTAAGTTCTTAGAACAGAGCCTGGCACAGAGTTCATGCTCTGAGTGTTGACCGTTGTTATTCCCTGCCCTGCCCAGGCTGGGGGCCTTCAGGAGCATGCTCCCGTGGGTGACACGTGGTTGCAGCCCAGGATGGGAGTCCTACAGCCCTGGGTCCTGTCGCTACAGCTGCCACTTTCTGTGTGTGACCTTGAGCAAGTTCTCTAACTCTCTGAGCCTCGGTGTTCCTCAACTGTAAAATAGGGATGATAACAGACCCACCTTCCCAGATGGCCCCGAGCCCTGTGTTTGGCTAAATATTCAATCACCATTGTTACTGATCAGTGATCTGAGTCCAGTGTGATTCAAAACACAGAACTTCTGTCTGCATGACCTCAATAATTCATGCAAAGAAACAGCGTTTGGATCTCCCAGCGCAGTTTGTTTTGTATACTTTTTACACTGTGTAAGTGGCTGTCTTGAGGTACCTGGGTGTGCTTAGCACAGAGGCCTCAGATCCCCAGATGGGACAGGGCCTCAGTCTGCAGCTGGGACCCCATCCCAGTGATGCCACCTTCATCTGGCCTCCTTTCCTCCAGCCTCAGTCATCTGCCGCTGGGCGGCTCCACCCTGGCTGTGCTCACTCAAGGACTAAGCCACATGACGTTCCTGCAGAGCCTCCGGTGAGTTAGCGAGAGACCCCGTGGGAATGACTGGCTCTGTGGGACCCACCACTCAGGGAGCACCGGGGGGGGCACCTCCCTGGGGACCTCCACAGCCCCCTCCCCTACACACCCTATGCCTTCCCAGGTCGGTGGCCCCTGGTTTTGCCTTCCTTCTAATGCCACCAGCTCCCTCCTGGTTATAAAAGTGACCTGAAGGGCTTAGGCCCAAATCCTAGAACATGCCTTCATGTGTGCACAGCTCACCTTGGGTTCTTGTTAAAATGCTAATTCCGATCCCACGGGTCTGGAATTCTGCCTAGATGTTGCTTTGTTTAATTTTTATTTTTCTTTATTTATTTATTTTTGGAGACGAGGTCTCGCTACGTTGCCCAGGCTAGAGAGCAGTGGCTATTCACAGGCATGATCACAGCTCACTGTAGCCTCAAACTTCTGGCCTCAAGGGATCCTCCGGCCTCAGCCTCCCGAGTAGCTGGGACTATAGACATGCACCACCATGCCCAGCTAATTTTTTCTATTTTTAGTAGAGATGGGGTCTTGCTGTTGTTCAGGCTGATCTGGAACTCCTGGCCCCAAGCAATCCTCCAGCCTCGGCCTCCCAAGTGGCTGGCACTATAGACCTGAGCTGCCAGCCTGGATTCTGCATTTCTAAAAAGCTCCCACGTGACACCAGTTCTGGAGGCCACAGACCACACTTCCAGTAGTGACGGTCTAGACTCAGATCCAGTGGCCTTCGTATAATCCCCCTGTGATTTCACTCTCTGCCCACCAGGATAAACAGATATCACACTTGCTTTTAATGTGATTTTCAAAATATGAAATATTGTGACTAAGAACAAACCCTGGCAGTGACACAAAGCTGCTTTCATCCCAGTGCCCCCCACCACGCACCCCTCCCTGCCTCTGGCAGAGGAGAGTGGGGAGGAGATGAAGTTAGAGAGTTTGGGAGAGCAGATCCCGTAGACCATTGCACCCAAAATTAATTTACGGAAAGACAGTTCACTAAAATTTAATTTGCAAAACAAAAGACAGCAAAAACAACCCTAAGATAAATTCTTAGCAAGGGGCTAAGATGGACCGTTTGCCTCTGTTGTTTTGTTTTCCCCACTCGCTGAGGCTGGGCAAGGTTAGGGCGCAAGAGAGACGATCACGTGGGGTAAGGAGACGCCTGCCATTTGCACAGACGAGAACACGATATGCCCCGGAGAACTGATTTGCCTGAGTCGTGAAACCTGAGTGAACTTGGCATTCATCCGGGCCGGCGTGCAGATCCCTGACACAGAGGCTGAGGCAGGACCTGGCAAAGCCAAAAACCGTAGCGACTGCTCCCAGGCCAGGGGCTCTGGGTGTCATCTCCGCCCAGCCTGCAAGTCACTGCTAATCATGGTTCACAGCTCACACTTCGGCCTCAGTTTCCCCACATGGACACTGGGGACAGTCTTCCCACCCTGCTCACCACTGCCCCAGCCCCAGGAGTTTTGTGACTGGCTCATGATGAGTTCCTGGGTGTATAAAGGCTTTGCAAACTGTAGAGTTCTTAGCACAGCTCCTGCAAAGACCTTTAAGGTCCTAAAGCCTCTTGGTCTGTTCCCTGCTTTTCCAGACTGAGCAGGAACAGCATCAGTGATCTGGGTTGCTGCCACCTTTCTGAGGCTCTCAGAACTGCCACCAGCTTAGAGGAGCTGGGGTGATTTGCCTGTCCTTCCCCCAGACCCAAGACAGCTTGGCAGGGAAGGATGGCCAACGCAAGAGGCCACTTGAGCACACTCTTGACTTCTTAGTCTCTTCCTCTTCATCCGCTTCCCCATGTGTAACCAACCCCAGGCCTAGGACCTTGGCAGAGCCAAAGACAGGATACAGGAGTATCCATTGCAGCAAGGGGGATTTGGGTCAGACAACAGGGAGAACAATAGCCAAGAGCTGGGAGCCCTCACCCAACGTGGGGTGATGGGGCTCTCGCAGTGTGAGCCGAAGCCCTTCTTGGGACTTGAGCCTCCTCTTCTGTTCTGGGGGGGTGTGGAGGAGGTGGTGGAAGGCTGAGGAGGCTGTTCTCTCCCCAAGATTGAGCCACAACCAGATTGGAGACGCTGGTGCCCAGCACTTAGCTGCCATCCTGCCGGGGCTGCCTGAGCTCAGGAAGATAGAGTGAGTGGCCAGCCCCCTTGAGAGGGCCCCGTGGGGTCACACCATGGTCCTGGGAGACACCGGCCCCTGGCTCAGGCCAGCATTGTAGCATCTCCTCTGCCCCAGCCTCAGTGTCCAGCCGGTGGGCTGGGTGACCTCCTGCCTCTGACTGTGGGACCTCAAGCCACCACCCAGCCCCTGCTCTCCTCTGGGCCTTTCTGCCCCACCCGGCTGGGAAGGAACATGGTGGGGGTTGTCTCTGAAGGCCCCTGCAGCAGGGGTGGCAGCCCCCACAGGTGCACTGGGCTGGGCAGAGGGGACATCAGGGGATCTGATGGCTGTCTGTCCCACAGCCTCTCCGCAAATGACATCGGCCCCACTGGGGGCGTGCGGTTGGTGGAGTCACTCACTCTTTGCAGGCACCTGGAGGAGCTGATGTAAGTGTCTGCCCTCGGGGTCCCCGCAGGCCCGCCTGGCCCTCCCCCTCCTCCAGCGGGCACAGGGCAGCGCGGGGTCCCAGCGGCCGGCCCGGTGCTCAGTGCTCGTTCCTCTCCTCTTCTAGGCTCGGCCGCAATGCCCTGGGCGACGCCACGGCCCTGGCGCTGGCTCAGGAGCTGCCCCAGCACCTGCGGGTCCTGCAGTGAGTGGCCCCCTCCCCACAGGGCATGCAAGGCTGGCAGCGGGGGGGGGCGGGGGTCCCCTGGGAACAGCGGGCGTCAAGGCTGAGCCGCCCTGCCTGAGGGCAAGCTGTGGCCGGTCCTGGGGCTGGCCGCCCCTCTCCTGCCTGCGCCCCCAAGCCTCTGACGTCCAGAGCACGGCAAGCAGGGGGCCCAGGCTAGTCCTGGCTCTGCCACCACCCCGCTGTGCGCCCTCGGCCAAACCCCTGCCCCTTCGGAGCCTCAGTTTCCTCACTGGCAAAAGCAATATGAGGATCCCAGCTCAGCCTGCCCTGTGAGCCAGTCTCCAAGGGTGAACGAGAAATGGCAGCCCCGTGTGGCCAGGAGTTTTACATGCTCCCTTTTCCAGGCAAGGGAAGGCGGCCAGGGCAGGTGTGGAGGGCTCACCTCACTAACACATGAAGGAGCCGGGCGCTGAATTTGGGATCTCAGACCCAAAGCCAGGCCCATGCTGCCCACCCACATGCTGTGTGCACGAGGAAGGGGCTCGGGGTGGCAGTCACCCAGAGACCGTCCACGGTCTGGGGCTGCAGCCTGAGACAAGGCTGGGCGGAGGGGTCTGGAAAGGACCCCAGCCCTCTCCAGGCTCCTCTCACCCCTTCCCTGTTCCCCAGCCTGCCGTCCAGCCATCTGGGCCTGGAGGGGGTGCTGAGCCTGGGCCAGGCCCTGGATGGACACCCACACGTGGAGGAGATCAGGTGCTTAGGGGCTGCCCGGCCTGGGTAGGGGGACAGGCCAGGCAGGGTCCGAGGGGTCTTCTCACAGCTATCTCCCCTGTCCTGCAGCTTGGCGGAGAACAGCCTGGCCGAGGGGGTCCCACGTTTCTGTAAGGGGCTCCCGCTGCTCAGACAGATGGAGTAAGTCACCTCCCCTGGCTGCCTGGGGACCTGCCCCCTGGGGAGGGCTTGGAAGAAGCTGCAGGGGTGGTGTAGGGGCTGGGTCAAGAAAGGAGCGCGACACCCACCCTGCCTGGGGCCCGGCCGCTCTGCTCCCTCCTGCTCTGATGTTGGGAGAAAGGGACCTGCTGGAGGTGCCCCCCCACTCAGACACCGCCATCCCCAGCCCCTTCTCCATCCGCAGCCTGATTGCCTGTAAGATTGACGACCAGACTGCCAAGCTCCTCGCTGCCAGCTTCCTGCTCTGCCCGGCCCTGGAAGTAATCTTGTGAGTGACTGGAAGGGCCCTGAGCTGGGAAAAGCAGGTGGCTGGCGGGCCGGGGGTGGCTGCAGCCTGCTGCGTGGCCGGCAGCTGCTCCCTGCCTCGCTGGCTGGTCCTCCCGTCTGTAAATGGGGAAGATCATTCTTGCTCACTGGAGCTGCCAGCTAGCTTCTCCTGCCTGTTTCCCATCTGCGGGGTGCTGGCAGGGGAGGTGGAGCAGACGGTCTCTAAAGGTCCTTTGCCCCTGACCGTCCCTTTGGGAGGAGGCTGGACAGTCACCTTGCCTGGCTTACGAAGCCTCCATCCATGAGCCACTGTTGGTGTGAAGAGAGGCTGAAGCCCGCAGGGACCCCCACCCTGGACTGCCTGCGGCCTGTGCCCGGTCCCCTCTTAGCAACCAGTCCCCCAGACCTGGGGACCCGCAGCGCCACCGCATGGGCAAACCAAGACTCCAGGACTAGCCTGGGACCCGAACCATGATATAGAAGAGGTGCTATTTCCTAAAGTACAAATGATCACAGGATGATTTCAACCTAAAGGTTCTAAGCTTTCTCGTTATACGAAAGAGAAAGTCTCAGGTCGGGGCTAACCCATCCTTAACACCTGACACTGGTGATTCTCCTCTTTTTAAGGGGCAGGCCACGGACCCAGCACCTTAGGAAGGACATAGGTTCCAGATAGCAGTTAATACTGTCATTTGCACTGTATTTATCCCTGTCACCACCCTCTAGTTTGGGTCCTTAGCACAGGTTTTCCATTAGTAATAGTGATAAATGTTTCCTTTTAAGATTAATTTCTTATAGTAAGAAAAATGTGGGGGAGGGCCAATTAAAAACTATGACACAGGCTGGGCGCAGTGGCTCACGCCTGTAATCCTAACACTCTGGGAGGCCGAGGCGGGCAGATCGCTCAAGGTCAGGAGTTTGGAACCGGCCTGAGCAAGAGCCAGACCCCGTCTCTATTATAAATAGAAAGAAAGTAATTGGCCAACTAAAAATATATAGAAAAAATTAGCCAGGCATGGTGGCACATGCCTGTAGTCCCAGCTATTTGGGAGGCTGAGGCAGGAGGATCGCTTGAGCCCAGGAGTTTGAGGTTGCTGTGAGCGAGGCTGATGCCATGGCACTCTAGCCTGGGCAACAGAGTGAGACTGCCTCAAAAAAAAATAAAAAAATAAAATGAAATGAAAAAAACGATGACACCCAGTAATATGGGGGGGGTGTGAATGTGGCACAAGTCATGACAGGGGCGCATGCCTGGTGAGGGTTTGGCTCACGATGAATATCCGTGAACCATGTGCTCTGACTGCCAGCCCAGGCCTGGAACCCTCGGGACAGCCAGCGCCCAAGCCGTTCTGGGTTCTTGAGCTCAGGAGTGGGGTGGGGGTGGGGGAGTGGGGAGGAAGGATCCATGTGGGCCCAGAAGTGCTGTGTACCCGGGGAGGGTACACAGCACCCCATCAGGTGGCCTCTCTTGCAATCCCCCCGCCATTGGCCCCCAGCCCTACCCACCCACTGCCTTTTCTCCACCCCTCGACCTCGCTGCCGTCTTGCCCCTGATCTTGGGACTCCTACTCTGCAGGCTGTCCTGGAACCTCCTCGGGGATGAGGTGGCCGCTGAGCTGGCCCGGGTTCTGCCGCAGATGAGCCGGCTGAAGAGAGTGGAGTATGAGTAGCACATCCTGGGGGGGAAGGGGGCGGGGAGGGCTGAAGGGGGACCTGCATCCTGGGGAAAGCAAGGAGGCCATGGGGTCAGTGCCCTGCCTCCCAGAAAGTCCCTCCTTGAGTTGCACACTCTGGGTTCTGGCTTCAGCCTTTGCGCCACACCCGCCACAAGCCCCCCGTGTCTGGGGGTCCCTGAGAAGGTGGTGTGGGGAGACCTCCCACCCTGTCTCATACCTGTCTTTCTCTTTCCCCTTCCCCTACTGCCCTCCGGAAAGCCTGGAGAAGAATCAGATCACGGCGCGTGGAGCCTGGCTCCTGGCTGAAGGGCTGGCCCAGGGGTCTGGCATCCAAGTCATCCGGTAACAGAGGCTTGCAGGGGCTGGGATGGTAGGTGGGAGGCCACACCAGCTCCCAAATCTAAGGGGACTCCCTGTAGGAGGAGGCAGGGCCTGGGTTGGGGATTATCAAAGGAGACTTGGACCACTCCACGAAGAATTTGACAGCAAGCAGACCTGGATCAAATCTCAGCTCTGCTATTTGCCAATTGTGTGACTTTGTATTGGTTACTAAACCTCTCTGAACTTCAATTTTCTCATCTATAAAATGAGGATATTGATAGTATCTACCTCAGAGAGTTGTTTGGAGGACTAAATGAGCATATAAACACTGAACCCAACTCCTGGCACATAGTAAGCCCTTAAAATGGTAGCTGTAATTAGAGCGACCCCATACAGTTGTTTAGGTTGTGCACTGCACAAGAGCATTGCCTCCAAAGGACACCATTCACATCATACACACATTAAATTAGATTTCTAGTAGATGGCAGTAAACTATCTTGTTCTACCAAAATCAGTACATTAGGACAATTTCAGACAGATGGAAGTAAAGTATCTTGAAGAAGGGGAGCCTTTTCGTTATTTACACAAATGTGTCATACAAGCATGGCCCTGCTGGGATCACTAGCTCAGTGAAGCAGATTGCATGGGAGAAGTCAGGAGATGGGTGTGGGGGACACTGTCTCCCTGGGTAGCCATGCTGGCCTAATACCTGCCTCTGCTGGCTAACTCTGGGCACAGCTCTTCCCCTTTCATGCCTCGGTCTCCTAGTGTGTAGACAGGACAAGGGTGGGGACGAGAGGATGCATGAGCAGTTCCCAGTGCTTAGTGCCTGTCTCTGTGCCCTGCAGCCTCTGGAATAACCCCATTCCTGCCGACATGGCCCAGTGTCTGCAGAGCCAGGAGCCCAGGCTGGACTTTGCCTTCTTTGACAAGGCCCCTCAGAATACTTGACGGCCCCCTCGAGACCTTCGGAATCCAGCCAAGTGATACCAACTTCACCCACGGGGACAGAGGGATCAGGAGAGCCTCAGCCCAGCAGGGAGGGGCATGTTGGTCCTACTACAGTCCTCAGGGAGGACTTTTTTGGGGACCGAGAGCCTGGTCTGGCCAAGGGAGCACTCCACATCACATGTGACATGGGTGACCAGTTGGGGACGTGTGGCACCATGAGGGTGCCATGACATAATACATGACACGTAAGGTTATACACGGCAGTATGACCTTTTGACATACGGCATTACATGAAATGTGCAGGGTGGTACATGTGGTCAAGAGCTGGATCTCTGCACCACGAATGGCAGGATGTGTGACTGGTGAGCCATATAGGACACATGACAAATGTCCATGTCACATGACATGTGGATGGCTGGCTGACCTCAGGCTGGCTCAGGATCTAATTTATTACTTTTTAAACCAATATGTATTTATAGATTGCACTTCCGGCTTGGCTGAGCTGGGGAAAGTCTTCTGCTCTGAGCTGGGAGGGGAAGAGTGTCCAAGCACTGACCGGCCAGTGGCCCAAGGGCCACGGCTCGGGAACAACCAGGCACTCAGCCATAAGGTCCCCTCCTGCTTCAAGCCTCTGTTTTCCATCTGTAAACTCGATTATCTGTCTCTCCCTTAAATAATGGCTTCCAAGGACTTTGGGCCCAGGTCTAGGTAGATCCAGCCTGACCTTGGGGGTGACGTGGGCCCAGTTTGTCCTGCGCAAGGGACGAAGCCAGGTCTGACGGCGGGAGTGTGCACTGCTAAGACGGTTAGTCCAATCCACTGGATCCAGCTACTACCTCAGTGGGATGCGCGCCCCGGGCTCCACATGCTACACAGTGTTCTTGCTACTTCCAAGGAGGACAAGGGTGGCCCTGCTATACTCTAAGCCTGCAGTCCCCAAGCCCCAGGCCGTGGCCCTGTACCACTCCATGGCCTGTTAGGAAATGGGCCGCGCATCCGCGCCTGAGCTCTGCACCACACCCCTCACCCCGACCCCATCCCCAGTCCATGGAGAAGTTGTCTTCCATGAAACCACTCCCTGGTGCCAAAAAGTTTGAACTGCCTAGGCCAAGTTTGAACAATAAATGTGGTTGGTCTTCTGCTTCTAGCCTGAGTCTGATGTTTCCTTCTACCCCACCCAGGTCGGGAGTGGTTCCCCCACTGCCCTGGGGACTGGAGAACAGAGCAGACAACAGAGAGCTATGCTGAGAGGAGCACTGGCTGGGGAGTCAGGAGACATGGGTTCAAGTTCAGGGTCATAGACACATGATCCTGGGCAAGTTACCTCCTCTCTCCAGACCTCACCTGCTATATAGGGTGTTAGAGAGGCTCAGACAGAGAGTATTATAGAAGCTCAGGACGTTAGAAAACAGGTGACATTTGATTTGCATAATATTTAAATTCTTCTCTAAATTAATTGTCAATATTTCAAATTGGGAAGTTTTACATAAAAATCCAGATGCTGGTTTCTTTTAAGTGCTAGTCCAGCATTCCCACCCAAGAGTAATAATCTGCTGGAGCCATGTGACTGTGCGCTTTAGATGGGCCACATATTCCCAGTTTGCTGCCGTCCCCACCACTCCCCATCTTAATACCCCACCCCCACCCCACCCCACTTTCTGTGGCTTGCCGGGTCCTGGTGGAAGCCTGCAGCCCTCTGGCCTAGAGGATTTAACATGGCTGTGGAAGTCAGACAGGCTTGGAATAGAGTGTGACTTAACCCCTTGCAAGCTGTCTTTGGAGGCAGTAACTGGGTGCATGGGTTAGTAACGCCGTCCCCAACGTACCCCCCCCCCCCCCGGACTGTTGAAGAGGTCAGGGCAGCAAGGTGTGCAAAGACCCTGGCACAAAGATGTAAAGACTGGTCGCATGCTAGTTCCCTTCCCTTTTAAGGGTTGAATATCACGGGGAGAGATGCCTGCAATGACAGATGAGCACTCTCTCCTGGATGTGGGCAGCACAAGTTCATCTTCGGGGGAGGGGGGAGCCTCCCGCTCCATTGTTAAAAAAAAAAAAAAAAAAAAAAAGGGGCCGGAGGGTGCAGTTACGGCTGCGCACCACTGGAGGGCAGGCTGGCCCACTGGTGATTGCTGAGACAACTTCTGCCGCGTTGGACTCAGAAGGAAGTTAGGAGGTGATGCTAGGGGCTGTTGCCACCCAGCCTAGGAGCCTGAGATAGCCCAGCCTACTGGTGGCTCACCCGGATGACTTGGCCCCAACCTTTGCCGCCCTCCACGTTGCTCCCGGCCCCCCACCAAGCATGAGGAGAAAGTCCCCCGGCGGAGTGCCAGGCACCCACACCTCATGCAGGGACATCCTTATCGGGCCAGGGTCAGGGCACACCTGGCATCTAATGGGCCATCAGCCTGGTCATGGGGGAGGAAGTAGGCAGGTACAGAAGCCAAGAAGTTTACCCGAAAACCCAGGTCCCCAAATTCTGTCTACCTTTCCTGGGACACGACGCCAAGTTGACCTCGGGCCTTCACAGCCAAGGGGTGGAAGGTGCCTCCTCTGCTTGCCCGAGGCTGGAGGGTGCGCCCCCCCAAAGCCTGGAAATACCGCGACAAGGGAGTTGAGACTGAGGAAGGAAGAAGGAGTGCCAGCCAGAAACGCCCGGCTCGGCGAAGTGTACCCAACGCGGCGGACCCAGAGCTCCGGGACCCTATTTTCATTTGCTGCCTATACATTTTGCTTTTCCCTCTTTTTTTTTTTTTCCTGCTTCATCTCTGCCCAAACTCTGCACTCCAAGAAACTTTCAACAGCTTCCCTGAAATAAGCCGCAGTATCGTCAGCAGGCAGAGCTGGCTGGGCCCGCGTCGAGTTGGTGTGAAATCGCGTTGTTCACTTTATTAAGAAACTTGCTCTCCCGCCACCTGCCGGCTTGGAGGCCGCGACTACTTTTCTCTCCAACACTGATGTGATCCCGTCTCCCTGCCCCCTTCCTCCCAAAAGTAGGCTCAGTTTAAACACATAAATAAATGCAAACAAAACTCAAAGAGAAGTAAGGCTATGGGCCAGCAAGCAGTGTGATCAAAATGACACGCCTGGTTTCCTCATGTGAATCTGTGACCTCTAAGACTGTGACCAGGCTGGTAAGTACCCACGTCTATCTGCAAGGCTGGGATAAGCTCATGTTGCTACTTTGTCACTTGGCGTCCATCCTATGGCTTTGCAGATTGAATGTCCCTCTTTCTGACGGATGTCACAGAATCTTCCTTCCCATCTGCACACACCTCAAGTCCTCCCAAATTGCCTCCTCTGTCCTTGCCCCAAACACACAGCCGTCTGCAATCCACTGTCCAGCCAGTACTCCGCTAGCTGTAAGATTGCAGGTATAAAAACTCTAATGTGAAGCCGGGCGCAGTGGCTCACGCCTGTAATCCTAGCACTCTGGGAGGCTGAGGCGGGTGGATCGCTCAAGCTCAGGAGTTCGAAACCAGCCTGAGCAAAAGCGAGACCCCGTCTCTACTACAAATAGAAAAAAATTAATTGGCCAACTAAAAATATATAGAAAAATTAGCCGGGCATGGTGGCACATGCCTGTAGTCCCAGCTACTCGAGAGGCTGAGGCAGGATTGCTTGAGCCAGGGAGTTTGCGGTTGCTGTGAGCTAGGCTGACGCCATTGCACTCTAGCCAGGGCAACAAAGTGAAACTCTGTTTCAAAATAAAAAAAAAAAAAAAAGAAACAACTCTAATGTGCATTGAGTCACCTGGGGATCATGTCACTATGCAGAGTCTTTCAGGTCTGGGGCAGGCCCTGGGATTCAGCATTTCTAAGGAGCCCCCCCAACTGATGGCCATGCTGCTGGACCCCACTTAGCTTAGCGAGCCTGTAGACTGAGTGGATTGCAACCCTGACCACATATTAGAATCACTTGGGGAGCTTTTTGATACACCTGTTTTTAAAAAGGAGTATTTAGAAAGCTCCCTGAGGCCGGGCGCGGTGGCTCATGCCTGTAATCCTGGCACTGGGAGGCCGAGGCGGGAGGATTGCTTGAGCTCAGGAGTTTGAGACCAGCTCTGAGCAAGAGCGAGACCCCGTCTCTACTAAAAATAGAAAGAAATTAGCTAGACAACTAAAAATATATAGAAAAAATTAGCCGGGCATGGTGGCACATGCCTATAGTCCCAGCTACTCGGGAGGCTGAGGCAGGAGGATCACTTGAGCCCAGGAGTTTGAGGTTGCTGTGAGCTAGGCTGACGCCAAGGCACTCTAGCCTGGGCAACAGAGACTCTGTCTCAAAAAAAAAAAAAAGCTCCCCGAGTGACTCTAATGTGCCTCACAGTGGCGACCCACTGGTCTGGAGCGTGCTGTCTGTTGGAGACAGCCTCTGCACCTGGCCCCCTTACTTTGTCCTGAGGATCTTTGTGACCCTCCTTGCCCAGAGGAGGACACTGACCCCAGAGATTTTTCCTAACTTTCCCAAAGACACAGAGCTGGTAACTGCTAGCACCAGAAATCGAACCTGGGTCTTTGTGATTCTCTATGCTCACCCACAGGTGATGCCCCAGTTTCCTCACCTGCATAGCAAGGGGTAAGCAAAATGAGAGAAGGCACAAGGACCTACTTTCTTTGGCTGCAAAGATGACCTAATGACTCATCCCTGTATCCTCCCGGGGAGAGTTCTGGATCCTCTGTCCCCTGCCCTGCCTGGTTATGTCCCCTGCCCTGCCTGGTTATTTCTGCAGAGCATCACAGCAAGATCCTCTATAGACCCACAACAACCACCACAGGAACAATCTCATCCATTTCGCAAGTGAGAAAACTGAGGTGCAAAGAGGGATCCCGACCTGCCCGAGGCCACACAGCAAGTATTTAGTGGGGATCGGATTCCGGGGATTTAATAGCCCACAGGTGCGTGTGTTGCTAGTGAGACAGGGCCCACGGCAAGGTGGGCGCGCCACGCACTTGGCTTCTGCTCTCAACCCCACCCTGCATGGCCAAGGCCAGGCCTGAGGAATGGTGGCCCAGCCAGGGCAGGACACGCCCTCTGGACATATCTGGAGGTTCCAGGAGAGACCATTCAGCGGCTTGGTTTGGTAAAGATCCTCCCAGGGCGGGGCTCAGGAAGTTAGCTCCAGGGACAGCTGGTCTTCCTCCAGCCTCCCAGCCCCTCAAGTGGAAAACTCCACCCCCACCCCGTGTGTCCCTTCCCCCCAGAACCCTCCCCCTGGGCCCATGGAAGCCACACTTGGTGTCTCATCCCACACACCCCAAACCCACCCTAGCTGCCCAGAAAGGCACCTTTGCCCTAGGAAGGAGGGAACAGAAGGGGAGCTTCTTCCAGAGGCCCACTGGGGTCCCCAGGGTCAGGAGCCTGGGCCCCAGTCCCCACCACACATGCACACACACGCACACTCCAGTGCAGGGTGACGGCTGGGGGACGTGTCTGGGGCTGACAGGAAGACCTGGAGGCTGCCATCCCTACATCAGAGTGACCATAACCCTGGAACTTAAAAATAGCACTCACACACCAGCCCCAGTGTCTACACACGCCTGGCACCGTGCTGGGCAAATTGCAGTCTTGCTGAACTCTGTCTCACCAATTCTCACAACCATTCCATGAGGCAGATACTAAGTCCATCCCACTTTACAGAGGAGGAAACTGAGGCCCAGAGGAGCGAGTGCTCTCACACAGGCAGTACCTGGAGTGGCTGGGATTCGAACCCAGACCACGACTCCATGCCTGTGACGTGGCACTGGAGTCAGCCACACCTGCCTCTAGCCAGGAGCTCCTTGAGGGGACGTCTGCAGCACTGATGTGGTTTCCATCTCAACCCCCCAACCACCGGCAGATGTATTTTCTAAAGACGGGCATCACACTCTCTTCCATCCCACTTGCTCTCCCTACTACGTGACAGTGCCACTCTTCGGTGACTACAACAGAAGTGACATTATGTGACTTCCCAGGCTCCGTCCTATAAAAGATGACAGAGCTTCCACTTGGTTCTCTGGGGATGCTCACTCTTGGAACCGAGCACCATGCTACAAGGAAGCCCGGGCCACATGCAATGGTCACGGGTAGGTGTTCCAGCTGAGAAGCAGCACCAACTGCCAGACATACGCGTGAGAAAGAAAACTCCGGCCCCAGGTATGGTCTGACTGCAACCACATGAGGAACCCAGGGCAAGACCTGCCCTCCCGCAGCCCAGTGGCCCCTCAGAGATGGAAGAGAGAGGGTTTGGGGCGATTTGTGCTACAGCACAGATAACACACACCTGAGGCTCAGCCAGCTCCTGGTACACAGGTGGCATTCCTTCCATGTGTCTTTAATTCCCAAGTGTACAGACAACCCTGGCTCTTCTGCTCTGTCCAAACAGCCTGGACTTTAAAAATAAACTCCCGGGTGGCAGACAGCGACACACACACAACCCCCGATATGGGTTTATTTCCGGGAATTCAGGCCTCCCACTGTGCACAGAGAGGTCTCCGCAGGGGCAAGGAAAGACTTCTTTGTGTGTGGATTGAGCAGAGTGTGTAGACAGTGTTATTGAGATATAATTCACATCCCATGACGTTCACCCCCTTAAAGTATGTCAGTGGTTCTGAGCGTATCTACAGCTGTGCAGCCATCACAGTGATCTAACCTTACAACATTTCTATCGTCCCCCAGAGAAACCCCATGCTGGTGGCAATCACTTCCGACTGTCCCCTCCCAGGCCTGGGCAACCACGATCTGCTTTCTCTCCCCGTGGATTTGTTTATTCTGGACACGTCTCCTATATGGAATCATGTAAGATGCAGTCTTTTGTGGCTGGTTTCTTTCACTGGGAGCAGCAATGTTTTCCAGTTTCGTCCGAGCTGTGGCACATGCCGGTACTTTCCGCTTTCCCAGGGCTGCGCAGTGTCCTGTCGCGTGGGTAGACCACGTTTTGTTTCTCTGTTCATCAATTAATGGGCATTTGGGTTGCTTCCGCGTTTTGCCTTTTGTGAGTCCTGCTGCTATGTGCGTACGTTCCTGTACAAGTTCTTGTGTGGACATGTTTTCATTGTTCACAGATAGTTGCGTAGGAGTGGCATTGCTGTGACCCCTGGCCTTTGCACTCTGTCCCCTTGGTCAGGAATCCAATACTTTCCTCCCTCTCAACAGGCCCAACCAACTACCTGATCCTTCAGGTCTCCTAGCAGAGCAGCGGTCCCCAACCTTTTTGGCACTAGGGACCGGGGGTTGGGGACCACAGTCTTAGAGGAAGCCTCGCTGACCTCCATGGCTGAGCTGGGTTTTCAGTGCCACTCCGCCTCCAACCTTTGCACTTTTCATAGAGCAGTATGATTGCCGGGGCCTGGGACCTGCCCCCCAGAAATGAGCCCTCAAGAGAGGGACAGTCTGCTTTGAGTCACCACTATCCACCGCAGTCCTGGCTCTCCTGCTGCTGGAAGAAGAAAAGGATGCTGGGGTTGACAGCAATCAGGAGAGGCTTCCCGGAGGAGGTAGGGCTTCAGCTGGGTCTGAGAACGCTTATAGGTGGGTTTGCTCCAGAGCTGGGCAGAAGACTTTGATGGCTTTAGGTGGAAGAAAGGTGAGGAGAGCTTGGAGGAAAGAAGGATGGACGGCGGACAGGCAGGCAGAGAACAAAGCTCGGAGCCCTGGAGCTGTTTAGTGGCGGCCCCCCCAAGGCTGCAAAGTGCCTGTGTGTGACTCAGACGAGGAGTGATGTTCCGATGTTCGCAGGCTGCCGCGTTAACCCTCACCTGCCCAGAACGGAAACCCTGCAACTGAAGCGCTAGGCATTAACCCTCGGCTGCGCAGTCCTTGAGCCTGGGGGCCAAGCGCTTTGGACATGGCTTTGAGATCCCCAGGACAGTCCTGACCCCCAAAATCTGGTTAAATGTGGCTCAGCTGCCTGATACCCGGTGGTGAACTTTCCCAGAGGGCACAGAAATACCGCTGAGCGGTCAGCAGCTTGAGCACCCAGCGACAGATTGGTTTTTTAAAGAATTGGTGTCTCTTCCAGGGAAAAGGAAGCCTTCGCACAAAGGGAAGGCCTCAGCCCCAGGGCCTTAAAGACTCGCCTAATTGCCCTCACGCTGCCTAGCGCCGAGCTCGGTTCCGATCTGTCTTTATCTTATCGTCAGTGTCAGAGAAATATGTCATCTTCCCAGTCTCTGGCAGAAAGAAAATGCCGAGCTCTTTCGCTATTGGGGAAAAAAAAAAGGAAGAAAACACTGCGGTCCTAGTGCTGCCCAGTACAGCCCCGAACCAAGCCCTGCGGTGTGTCCCCCGAGGGCGCAGAGCTGCGCCCACCGGCGCTGGGGTCGAGGCCGCACTGAGGCCCCCCCAGACCCGAGCCGAGCCCACCCCTCGGTTCCCACGTCGGAGATGCCCGAGGCGACGGCGAGGCACGGCGGGGGAGGGCGCGAACCCGCGGAACGTCCGGGCCCCGCAGCGCCTGGCGCCCAGGGAGGCAGGGCGCGCCGGGCAGCGGGCGGGACAGCGCCCCCGCACCCCCGGCGGAGGAGCGCTCGCCCCTCCAGGAAGCGCCCGCCTCGCCGCCCCACGTCCCTCCCGCCCCTCGGCCGGAGGGAGGAGCCCGCGCCGCCGCCGCCGCCGCCTTCGCCGCCTTCGCCGCCGCCCGGCCCGCGAGGAGCGCGGACCCGCGCGGCTGGAGCGCACGCGAGCGGCGCCCGGACCCTGTCCCGCGCCGCGGGCCCGGCCGAGCGGCGGCAGCGCCGGGGATGCCCGGGTGGCCCGGAGCGCGGGGGGCGGCAGCCGCGCGCTGAGGGCGGCGGCGCCCGCGGGACCCGCGGTGAGTGGGGCCCGGGCGGGCCAGGGGCGAGCGGGGCCGCCGGGCGTGGGCGCTCAAGTTCGGCCTTGGGGCTCGGCGTCTGGCCCAGCGGGGGATCGGGAAGGCTGGGTTCCGCCTCCGGGGGCTGCGGCTCCCCAAGCCCCCGCCGCCCTCGCGGACCCGGACTCTGCCACGCGGGTGACTCAGCTCCGACCCCGCCACGCGGGGGCGCTCCGCCCGCGCCCGGACTGCGGGGTGCCCGAGGCGGGTGGCGCCCTCGGGCGTCCGAGACCGGCTGCTTTGGGGACCCTCCTGCCTCCCCCGAGGATCCTGGAGGGCGTCGCGAAGGTGGAGTCCCGCCGCCACCGCAGCTGCTGAGGTCGTGAGGTCAGGCTGGCTCTGGCGGGCGCGGGCCCCTCTCCTCGCCCCTCTCCCCTCTCGCACCCCCACGCCCTGCCCCAGGGAACTGCCGGAGGGCCCGCGCCGAGCCCCGCAAGGACACGAAAGAGGGGGAGTAGGGCCAGACAGCTTCCCAGAAGTCGGAGTGTGTTTGCAAACTAGTTTTTGCGCAAAAGCTGTCTGGCACCTGTGTGTTTAAAGCGGGCAGGGGGGGCTCGTAGAGAGAGAGGGAGCGAGCCAGGCCCGCACTTCCTTCCCGTTCCCCGCAGCGGTGCTTCTCTGAGAATGGAGGGGTCTTACTCCCCTCTTCCCTTCTCTTCCCGTCCCGTCCCCCAGCGCCCCCCTCTGCCCTCAGTTCGGCCAGCCCTCCTCTGGGGCCGGGGCCGCCTCAAAGGGGGCTGTGGTTTGCCCAAGGTCACAGGTGCAGCTCAGGGCTCTGGTGGCCAGTTGGGGGCCTGTCTTACTGTCGGACTCCCCTGCCCCAATCGAACTGGGGGAAGGGACAGGGGTCTGGGAGGATGATCTGAGAGGCCCTTTGTTTTGTCTGCCCTTAGTTTTTGCTCACTTAGGGGTGTGCGCTGTCACCAAGAGGTAGGGAGCTGCTTACGCTCCTTAGGGCATCTCCAGCGGGAAGATTGCGGGGGAGCCCTTCATCTGCAGGAAGACAGGCATGGGGGGCTGGGTTGTAATCTCTGACAGGCAGCCTGCCTGTGGACAGCCCTGGCGGGGAGCCTTGTAAGACCTCAGTCTGAACCCCGGCCTCTACCAGCAGCGGGACCTTGGCCTAGACCCTTAGCCTCTCTCAGCCTCTCAGTTATCATCTGTAAAATGGGCTAATCAGCCAGGGCCTGCCTCCCGGCGAATGGGCACAAACCGAAAGGGGCGGTTTTATTATGTTCCCCCTGGCATGGAGCCCGGGGAGCTCTGACTGCCCCAGGCAGGTGACAAAGCCAGCTGGAGTGGGAGGGGTCACCCAGGCTTGTTTCTCCATGGAAAGAACCAGGGATTAAGAATGGGGCACTTGGGTTCTCCTGCCTCTGCCACTTCCTGTCACCTCTTGCGCTGGGTTTTTTTTTTTCCATCTGTAAAATGAGGCAAACTGTGACACAGTCCAGCTTGCAGGGCTGCTGGGAGGCTGGGATGGGGGGGCAGGTGTTTGGCAAATTGGGGCACACTTTGTGAGCAGCAATGTAGTGTCTCTGGGGGGGTTTCAAGGGTCCCCTCCCCCCAGAATGCCGTGAAAATTAAAAACTCGGGCATGAGTGAAGAAGAGGGTCGGGAATGGAGCCTCAGTTTCCATGTTTGTACAAGAGTGAGGACAATACTCTGTAGACCTTTATAATCTTTCAGGGTAGCTGTGTATATCTTTAAAGATGGTCGTGAGGATTAAATGAGATTGCCAAGGCCTCCTGTGCCAGCACTCGCTGGTACATGGTAAGCGCCTGGTAACCATTAACTGTCACTGTCATCATTCATGGGGATGTTAGGAGGCCTGGTGTGGCTAACCACATTCAGGATTTCTTCTGGGATTTTCTCAGGCCTGCTTGCGCCTCCTCTCCCGCCAGGACTTCTGGGCTGTTCCGGGGACAGGGGCCTGAGTGGAAAGGTTCTATCATCTTTCTGGGTGTCTCCATTTCTCTCACCTTGGGCTGGCTTTACAGGTCTCTAAGGCTTGAACAGGAAACAAAAGAGCATTCTCCAATAATTTCCTCATTCTTGTTGGAGTAGGAAGCATCCCGGGGTCTGTGTCCCCCTTGCCTGATAGAGGTCTCCCTCCCCTCCCCTCCTCTCACCCTTACAGACAGCGCTGGGGCTGCCGAGTCAGGAACAGAACGCTTCAGGAGTCCAGCCCCTTCCCCAGTGGAGCATGTGGCCTTAGAGGAGGGGGATGGGATTCACTCCCTCTGCCCTTCCCCACTGCAGGTCACAGTGTGGGCTCTGTGGGGGCCAGGACGCTGGGTCACCCTGCGATCCTGGCCGGCAGCAGCTGGAGAAGTCCATGATCAGATATGCCTGTCCCCTCACTGTCTAGAGGGGAGGACGCGGGGTCCCCCGGTGCCTGAGGGCTGAGCCGGGATCAGAGGCGCCTCCCGGCTCCAAGCCCAGTGTCCTCTGCCTTCACTGGGCCACCCAGCCTTGGTTCCCATAGCGGAGTCGAGGAGACTGCTGTCCCGTGTCCTGGAGCGTCTCTCCGCTTGCCCTGTCCACACCTTGCTCTGGGTCTGAGATGAGACTGGTTAGTGGGGTTGCATCACTGTTTCGTCACCTGGCTGTATTTTTCTCGGGGCATTTGGTACTCTCTAAAGTCATTTATTCATTTGTGCATCAGCTTGTTATCTGTGTCCCCCTCCCCAAAAAGTGTCAGCTCTGCAGAAGGGAGGTGTGAGCAGTGTCCGTCTTGTTCAGGGCTATGTCCCTGCACTTAGAAAAGTGCCTGGCACATGGTAGGTGCTTGGTAAACATTTGTGCAAGGAATAACTGAGCCTGTCCCCCGTTGTAGCTTCCTGTTAAGTCTGTGTCTCTTGATGTTGGGTAATGCAGCCTACAAGAACCATGAGCTTGCCTTCTGGGGTCTCCAGAGGGATCCCTGCCTTACCACACTGAATGCTGGAGCACTGCCAGAGGTCTGGGGACCCACCCCTGGAGGAGGGGACAGGGGCAGCTGTGGGTCTGAGAGAAGGTGGGATTTGCCTGGCACCGAAAAACCAGGCGCTGGGGGAGGATGAGGAGGTGGCAGCTGCCACCCTGTGTGGGGCATCACCTGCTGCTGTTGCCTGCCCACCCAGGGGACTGAGAGGTATGCTAGGAAGTCACCCGTTCCCCACGTGACCTGGCCCAAGTCGCTTAATCTCTCTGGCATCAGTTTCTTCATCCAGGAAATGGAGCTCCCAGAACAGGAACTCACCCTGCTGCTTTCTTCACGAAGTTCTTAAGGCAGTTGTGCAAGGCTTATAAACTGAAGAGGGCTGTGCACAGATCTTCTTTCACTTGTGGCTTCAGGTCCCCACCTTCCAGGAAGGCTCCCCTCATCACACAACCACCCATTTGGTCACTCTTGAGACGTTAGTTGCGCAGCTCCTCTGGGCCAGGGACTGCGCTGTGTGCGGGGCCACAGCCATGATGGGGACAGACTCAGTCCCACCTGGTTTCAGGAGCTCAGGATGTGGGGGGTGTGGACAAGGAGGCGGGCAAATGACAGAGGCAGGAAATCTCCCATTGTGGGAAATGTCACAAAGGGAACACGGCAGGGTGAGGGGATTGTAAAGCGGGCGGCACAGTGGGGCTCGGGCAGGCCTCTAAGGAGGAGGCAGCGTTTGACCTGAGATGTTAATAGACCCCAGACCCCATGAGAGCAGGGCGTTGGTCCCTCTCACACCTGGCTGTATCCTGGCCATGTGATCGGGTGCTCAAAGAATAGTTTTGAATAACTGAACGTGAGAAGAGTGCCCCAGGCAGAGGACGCAGCAGAGGCCCCGCGGTGGGAACACGCCTGGTGTATTCCAGGAGCCCTTTCTCCCTGTGGCTCGGCTCTCCGTCTCCCTCCATGGCTTCTGTGTCTCATCCGGAGCTGAGGGTATCTGGCCCGCCCCCGTGCTCTGGCTGCCCCCTCTCCAAGACACAGGGCAGAGAGTGCTCAGCTCCCAGAGACGACTCCTCCAGTCCCTCCCTCTAGCTGGGCCCCCCAAATCCTCGAGAGTCCCACCACTGGGGCCCCTACCTGGGGTGGGGGTGCCGTGCCGGCTATGAGCACAGTGGATGGTGGGAGCAGCTTCCTGGTTTCAAACTCTGCTTTGCACGGACTAGCTGAGTATCACATGTTGGAACAGAAATCTGTTCTCTCTCTCACAGTTCCGTAGGCCACAAGTTTGAAATCAAGCTGACGGCAGGGCCATGCTCCCTCCGAACCCTCCAGGGGAGGATCCTTCCTGCCTGTCCCACCTCCTGGCAGCCCCCCAGGCATTCCTGGGCTTATGGAAGTACCCCTCCAATCTCTGCCTCCTTCCTGCACGGCCATATTCCCTTTGTGTCTTCACATTGTCCTCTTATAAAGACATCAGTCATGCTGGGTTAAGGGCCTACCTTATAACAGTTTGACCTCATCTTAACTAATTACGTTTTCAACTACTGTATTTCCAGTTAAGTTTACAGTCTGAATTACTGGGGGTACCTTTTTGGAGGGCACAACTCAACCTGGCAGGTTACTTAAGCTCTCTGAGCCTCAGTTGTCTGGTCTGTAAAATGGGGTGATAATAACAGGGCCCGTCTCCTGGAGTAGCAGGGCCAGGCACACAGGAAGGATCAGTCAGTGCTATGATTTCCATCTCTTTGGGGAGGACTTCCTGGGAACCGGGACTAGGAGCTGAAGAGCAGATGGTGGGGTCCTTGGCCAGAAAGACTTGCCCAAGAAGGTCCTGGGCCTGAAGCAGGGTTTGCTTCCCTGGGTTGTGGGCCTCCTCCCTGGGGTGCTGAGTTTCAGAGGGCCCCCCTCACTGGGTGGGAAAAGGCAGTGGGGTACCTCTTCAGTGTGGCAGGGTGTGGGGTGGGCAGCATGAAAGCTACCAAACAGCAAGGAGCCACTAGCAAAAGGTGGCGATGGGAGCAGAGTACCCAGCCACTGCAGGGACCCGCAGAAGGGATGCAGGCACCAGGTGAGTCCAGGTGACTTTGCAGGCCCTGTCAGCACAGAGATTGTGGGTGGGAGCCTGAGCAGCCCAGGAGAGACTAAAGGGCTTTTGTAGACTCCTCGAGGAAGGAGGCTTGGCCATCCTGGTGCCCCAGCTTCTTTCTCTTCACAGGCAGGGAAACTGAGGCACAGAGAGGGGAAGTGACTTGCCTGAGTTCACATAAGGAATTGGAAGCCTCCTGTAGCCTCGTTGCCCCATGGTACTCCCCCGGGTGGGTGTGGGCACCACATGGAAACACCCAGGGCTGTGTCCCTGAGTCCCCTTTGAGTGAAGCCACAGTGGAATGATTTGGGCTGGGTAGTCACTGCTATCAAGCCTTCAACCCTCCATTAGCCTGGTCTACTCTCAGCCTGGCCAGATCCACTCCTGAGGTCCCCTAAGTACTCACAGTGCTCCGGAACCCAGAGCACCTCCAAGCCCATCTCATTATGGGGCTTCCTGGGACGTGGCCGGACAGGCCCCCACAGCCCCACTTTGCAGATGAAGGAGCTGAGGCCCAGGAGGGCGCGGAGGTAGAAGCAGGCTGAGCCCAGCCCCTGGACTCCCTGCAGATAGCATGGAGGCTGCTTCTTGACCTGCTTGGGCCAGCCCCTTAGTGACAGGCTGGGGAGACCCCCTGGGGCCAAGCCCTCCAGCACAGCCTGAGCTGAACCCAGAGGCTGGAGTGTCCCAAGGGAGGTCCCCTCCCCCAAGAACCAGAGCTCAGTGATTAGGTGAGGGTTACAGAGAATGGCCTCCCTCCAAGTGTGGTCTGGCGGAAGCTGAGGGTCCCAAGGGGGCATCAGGGCCAACCCCTGCTGCAGCCTGCTTGCCATGCTATCTGCGTCTATATTTATCCCCGTAATGGCCTGGCTGCCTGTTGGAGTGTGGTGTCTTCGGAGCGCAGCAGCCGGTGCCATAGCTGAAGTGGAGAAGTGATTTGTGTTGAGATGCCACCCCCCTCACCTTGTCGAGAGTGCCAGCCTGCTCTCTGGGGGCTGCCTGCCGCCTGGCAGGAGCCTGCGCAGCCCTGGGCGCGCAGTGAGGGCCCCAGGGAGCAGGAGCAGCTTGGGGCTGGGCCGCCCTCCGGAACCGGGATGCAGGGTGCTGGGGTGGCAGGGCTGTGGCCAGGGTTCAGGTGTGGCTGGAAGGTGGGGCCAGATAAACTCTAAATTCTTTCGGATAAACTCTAAAGTCTTTCAGCTCAGAGACTTAAAGAACTAAAGATTCTGAAGTCCTTAGAAATCCCAAATCCAGGAATTCTGTGAATCTGTGGTCCCAGGCTTCTAATTTTCCAAGGTGCCACGGTTCCCTTCTCTTTGGCCTTTTTGCTTTTTCTTCCTCACTTGGCAGCAAGTACGCATTGAGCTCCCATCCTGTGCCTTTCAGCGTTGGGGACAATAGATGAAAATAGGATTTGGTCTCATCTTTAAACTCAAGCGAGGGCGACATTTCCTAAGCCAGTGGTTATGATATGGTGATTTTGTGAGTGATCCCCATCGGGTACCAGGGGATCAGGAGGGGCTTTGTTGAGGGGTCCCTGGATTGCTGCTGCTGCTGCTGTTCTTAATGTCGCACTTGATGTGTAACATACAAGACAGAGCACACGTCCTACACGTGCAACTCAGTGACTGTCCACCCAGATCAGAAGCAGACTCGAGTGGTGGCGAAGCCCCCTGCTGTCTGTCCCCTCGCAGTCAGTAGCGCCCCCACGTGTCCTGCCACCATCCTGACTGGCAACAGTGCAGGTTCATTTTGCACGCGTTTAACATGATATAAATGCAGTCACGTGGGACGACATGCTCCTTTACATCTGGCATCCTCCGCGCACTTGTTTGTGAGACCCATCCCCGTCCTGGGAGCACTTGGTGTCCTTTGCGCTTGATGCACGTTATCCACCGTGTGACCTTCTCCGTGTGTTTGTCCCTTCTCCTGATAATAGGGGCTGGGCGTGGTTTTCCAGTTCGGGGATCTCACAGTGAATACCGGTGCGAATGTCCTTGTGAATACCATCCTTTGGTGAACATATGCAAATGTTTCTGTTGGACGTCGCTGGGGGGATGCGTTTGTTTAGCTGTTGTAGACACTGCCAAGCATTTCTCCTAAGGGGTCGCACCGATTTCCATGCCCACTGGCAACCTGCGAGAGTTCCGGTAGATCCACATCCTCACCGTCACACGGCATTGTCAGCCTTTTAAAATTTTGGCCATCCTGGGGGGGTGGGGAGTGGGGGCATAGCGGTAGTGCATTTGGTTTTACTGAGCTGAATTTGAAGAAAGAAAGAGCTCAGTGAGGAAGGGGGAGGGCATTCCAGGCAGATGGAACAGCATGTGCAAAATTAGGGAGGCACAAAAAACAATTGCTAGAACTCTGTGTAGTAAGCAGCATAGCTAGAGCCGAAGGTATGAAGGAGCAGACTTTGGGAGACTCATCAGGGAGTCTGGAGATCATTCTGAGAATGGTAGGGGGGCCACAGAGAGGTTTTTCTCATTTTGAGCCAGTACCTACAGTGTGTCAGATATTTTGTAATTTCCATTTGTTGGGTGAGAAAACTGAGGCCGGGCGAGGTGGCTTACACGTGTAATCCTAGCACTCTGGGAGGCCGAGGCAAGAGGATCGCTTGAGGCCAGGAGTTCAAGACCAGCCTGAGCAAGAGTGAGACCCCGTGTCTACCAAAAATAGAAAAATTAGCTGGGCATGATGGTGTGTGCCTATAGTCCCAGCTACTCAGGAGGCTGAGGTAGGAGGATCGCTTGAGTCCAGGAGTTGCAGTGAGATATGATGACGCCACTGCACACTACTCTGGGTGACAGAGCGAGACTCTGTCTCAAAAAAACTGAGATGCAGAAAGACCAAAGGACTTGTCCAGGGTCACATTAGCGAAGGCCATGGAATGCAGATCCCTCCAGAGGTTGAGAGTGGTATTGGCCTTGGAGCCAGAGGTCCAGAACTATTTGGGCAAGTGAGTCAACCTCCAAGCCTCAGTTTGCTCATCTGGAGAATGGGAGTGGCGATAACTCCTCACTTGGGAACACTGTGAGACTACAGAAGTTAAAATCTATAATGTACTGAGCACAGGACCCGGGGCAGGCGTTATTATTACTCTTGTTTTGTTATTGTTATTTCTTCCTCCGCACAGCCGTCACCCTTCTCTTCCAGCTGACTGGGGCGGGGGCTGTCTTAGCTCCCCCACTGCAGAAGGGCTGGCCCAGAGAGCCTGCTGCCCCAACACCCTGTTTCCCTGCCCTGTAACAGGTCTCCTGGGAACCAAAGGTGGCTGTGACAGTTAATTTATGTGTTAATTCGGTGAGGCTTCGATGACCAGTTGTTTGGTCAAATAAAGGAATTTTGTAGATGTGATTAACACCGAAGTCAGTAGACTAGAGTAACTAGGCAGATTGCCCTCCATAACATGTGGGCCTCATCTAATTGACTGAAGGCCTTCTGAGAAAAGACTGAGGTTTCTCGAAGGAGGAATTGAGCCTCAGGACTACAACACGGAAACCCTGCCCGGGTCTCCAGCCTCCCAGCTTGCCTTCAGAGTTCAGACCTTCCAGCCCCCACGATCGTGTGAGCCAATTCCTTAAACTGAATTTCTCTCTCTACGTATATCGCTATCCTGTTGGTTCTGTTTGTCCGGAGAACCTTGACTAATACAGTTGTCATTTGTCGTCGTGGAGCTTCTCATCTGGGAAATGGGTGAAGGAGGCGACTTAGTCCTGGGTGCATTCGAGACACGTTCCATTCTCCTAAAAGTTCAGTGGGCTCAGCAGCCAGCAGGACCGGTGGGGAATGGTGTCCGGGCAGTTTCAGGTTCAGGTTGACCGCGCTGCCGTCTAGAGCAGCGGTCGCATGCTCAGGTCTGCAGAGCCCCGGCTGGGGACCCAGCATGGGATGCTGGCAGGGCTTGTGTGAAGACCATAAATGACATCTGCCTCGTTCTGCCAGGTCCAAGCGTGGCATCCCCGGGGTGTGGTCAGCCCTCGGGAGCCGTATTGCAGCCTCTGATCCAGGGTGTCGGGGCTCAGAGCGTGGTCGCAGGTGGGCAGCCTCTGGGAGCTTATTGGAAACATTCAGGCCCCTCGCCAGACCTGCTGAATTCCGTGTAGTGCATTTTAACGAGACGCCCCACCTGCTCTGCTAACCCGTGATTTGTGAGCACTTAGCCCACATCAAAATCACCAGGAGGGCTTGTTAAAACACGGGTCGATGGGCCCCACTCTAAACTTCCGGTGGAGCAGCAGGTCTGGGTGGGCCGGGGGTGCTGCGTTTCTAACAGGCTCCTGGGAGATGCTGAGGTGGCCCGTCTGGTAACCACACTTGGAGTGGTGACAGCTCTGAGCCACCTCGGGAGCCTTTCCTGTCGGAGGTTAGACCCCAGCAAGCAGGATTTGGTGGATGGAGGAGAACTCAGAGGACCTGAGGGTCCCAGGACCCACAGCCCCCGAGGGTGGGCGCCACCTTGGAGACCGGGTAGGTGGTGTCGCCAAGCCCGTGTTGTGTCTACCAGCTGAGGAGAGCGGAGAGCCATATTTTGCAACCAGGTTTAATTCTTCCCCCTTTATGTAAACCGTGAACTTCACACATCCCCCAGATTTTTGATCTGGTCCCCTCCCCACAGCCGTTAAGAGTAGAAGCTGCATAGTATTGTCCCAGGTGCTTTACCCACTTGCCCCTCCCCACGCCCTAGGAAAGCACGCTCATCGTCCCCATTTTGCAGAGGGAGAAACTGAGACCCAGAGAGCTTAAGTAACCTGCCCGAGGTCACAGAGCAGGTGAGTGGCAGAGCTGGGGATTCAAACCCCAACCGTCAGAGTCCAGGGTCTGTGTCCCTAACCACTGCACGGTACCACCCAGGGGACCAGGTCCCTTTCTTTGTTACTGCCACCAGCAAAACAGAGAATTTGTGTTTTCCTTTTCCGAATATCAAGTTGAACATGCTTTTTCTGACGGTACCCGATGCGCGCACTAGGAGTCTAGTAGGCCACCCCACCACGGCCCTACACCACTGTCACTGGCATGGGGCTCTTGCCTCCCTGGCCACCTCAGGTCTGCCCTTCACTTTCTGTCCAGTCTTCCCTTTCTGGGTGCCCAGGTCCCCGCTCGGCCTCCCTGTGCCTGTCCCTCTCCGTGTCTCCCTGCGGTCACTGCCCAGCTGTAAGCGGGGGCCTCCCGCCTGCTCGGCAGCCCCCTACCACGGGGGGCTCTCGGACTTGGCTGGCTCATGGGCCAGGGCTAGGTGGGAAGGGCTGAGTCACGGCAGCCGTGGCTCTGGGCCGGGGCACCGACTTTCTCTGGCTTAGAGAGACCCCTGCCCCTTCCCCTCAGTTTCCACCCCTGTGAGGTAGGACACAGCCTCCCTCCTGCCAGCCTCTCAGAGGGCTTAGGAGGGTCCCGAGCCTAAGAAGCGGCTTTGTGATCTCTGGGGCGATGGTGCAGAGGTGTCTCTGGTTCCTCTGGGGCTGCAGGTTAAGGAGCTTGCCCTGGGGAGGGGGGCGTCCCTCCTTGCCTCGTTCACTGGGTACGTATTTGTTAGGCCTCACTCTGTGCAGGTGCTGGGGAAACAGTGGTGACGCCTCCCTCGGGAACTTTCTAGCGGGGCAGACAGACACACACGTACATTGCAATGATCTGTGAAGAAGACAGCGTGGAGCTGGGACAGAAGACAGCAGCTCGGGTGATCAGGGAAGGCCCCTGAGGATGTGACATTGGGCTGACAACTAAGACCCTTTGTGCGAAGGGAAGCATGTCTAGCAAAGGGGGCAGCAAGTGCAAAGGCCCCGAGGCAGGTGAGAGGCAGCATGTCCGCAGAGCAGATGCGGCCAGCGTAGCGGGGGCTGAGGGAGCAAGGGGCGGGGTGGCAGGAGGGGGCCCTGTGGGCCTGGGGAGGATTCGGGGTTGGTGTGACCTGGGAGAGGAAGGCGAGGGAAGATTGCCAGGTGGAACAGCGTGGGCCCTGATCTGGCTCTGGTGTGGAGAGGAGAGTGTGACCAAGGTGGCATCAGGAGCCCTGTCGCGGGCTGGGGCGTGGCTGGGCACAGGATGGTGGGAGCCTGGCTGGGCCAAAGGGCGGGAGTGGGGAGGCAGGACAGAGGCTGTACGTAGCGCGGCAGTGGGGCGTGGGAGGTGAATGGGAGAGGGGACAGGGATGATGGGTTCCCAGGCTTCCTGCTGAAACCGTAACGTTCTAGCGCTTGTGCGGCTCCACGCCAGGGTCTCCAAATCCTGTCCTCCCGCCTAAGAGCAAGCTGCCTAGTTGTGGGGCCGGTAGACCCTGTGGGGCGTAGCCTCGGGGTGCTCAAAGAAGGTTTGTTGAATGAATCAATGACTGGGAATTCCCAAGCCCTGCCTTCTCTTTGCCTCAGTTACCTCATCTGTAGAAAGGGATCACTAGCTTGGTATCCCTGCCCTCCTGCTCCTTCGCTGGCGGTCTGGTCACCCCAGAAGGCCTTTGCCCGTCTGTGCCAGGAGTCAGGACCATCCCTCAAGCAGGCCCTAGCTCCCAAGGCCCCCCCCCCCAAGTCTGAAACCTCAAATTACCTGTGGGGCGGGCGCCCAGATGCACATGGCAGGCCCAGCCCTCCCTTAATGACACCTTGCCCGCCCGCCCTCCTGCTGGGGTAGGAGGGGAGGGGGCCCGGCCCAGCCTAAGCTGTGGTTTCTTTTTCCATTGCGTCAGGCCTCAGGGTCCAGCCTGCCTGCCCGCTGCTGGGCTGGCACAGAGGGCCCACTCTGACCCCACCTTCCCCGACTCCGGACATCATGTGCTCCCCGTTTCGGGGATCCAGAAGCTTCCAACCAGAGGGTGAGTTGAGGATGGGGGACCTGGCCCTGGCTGGGGGATGAGTCCCTTCCCCACCCGCCCATGCCCATCGCTCACTCCCGCTGGGGCCTGTGCTGATCCAGGCGGAGTTGTAGTGGGCTAGGGGAGTCCCAGTCCAGCCGCACCTCCCCTGTGACCTGGCCCTCCTGGCCACGCTCTCGGCCAGGCGGAAGGGAGTGAAGGCAGGAGGCTAGTGCAGGAACCAAGGCAGGGTGACAGGGGCTCGGACAGGAGAGGGGACAGGAAGCAGTGGCCCCGGAGTGTTCTTTCGGATGCATGCCTTTGCATTTGTCAGTCTGTCTGGGTGCCTGTGTGTATGTGACCACACACGTGTGTGTGGTCAAGGAGGTGTGTGAATCTGGGTGTGTGTACCTGACACCCTTCAGGATGAGAGCAGATGTGTCTGACTTGCTAGGAGGGGATGGTGGCCCAGGTGGCATCTAGCCTGTCAGGGAGGGGGCCTGTGTGGAGGAGAGGAGGTGGGTGAGCTGGAGCCCACCCAGTCAGTGACGGTGGGTGTAGACAGGGCAGCTCCAGAGGAGCTGGTGACCGTGGGCACTCTGGACCCACCCTGGGGCTTGTTAACATGGAGGAGTGTCCTTGGCTCCCCCAGCCCTGCAGCCCTGATCACACCCCGCCCCCTTAGCCCGGGCTCCCCTGGCCTGGCTGGTTCCCTGCTGTCCGTGCTGAGGTCCTAGGTCCTGGAGCTCTATGACGCCCAGCAGTCCTCCCCACCCTGGCAGAAAGGCCAAGTATTGGCCTGAGTGTCTGGAGACCCGCTCACATCCTGCATCTGCCGTTTTCTGGCCATGTGACCGACCTTGGGCAGTTGACTTCCACCCTCTGGGCCTCAGTTTCCCCACCTGTAAATTGGGAGCGATTGCCCTGCCCCACTCCCCCACCCCGCAGACAGGCGTAAGCATAAGCAGGCACTCTCAGCCACATGGCGAGGTGCCCATTTTGGACGTTCCTCTCTGCCCCTCACTGGGTCGAGGGCTTGCTCACCCCCTGGGCCCACCCCAGCTTGGCACCACTGCCCAGATGCACGCACTGACAGTGCACAATGGAAGCTGATTTTTACACGACAAGAAAACGATCCTGCAGGCTAATTGTAGTGCTGTCCTGACACTCCAGGCTCGTGTGATGATAATGAGGTTCTAGGGACATACGGTGGGAGCGAGGGGGCTGAGGACTGGCTTCTTCGCTGTCCAGACCCTCTCCCTGCCAGGGTGCCCCAAGAGCTTTGTATCTGGGGGAGAGGGGTCTCCGCCACCAGCCCCGCACGCACCCTGGCCTCCTGCATACTGGGGCCTGGTCTGCCCACTGCCCAGCAAGAGGCTGGTGCTTGAGCACTGGGCTGCAGCCGGGGTCAAAGGGAGGGGACTGGGTGCAACACAGTGGCCGCGGCCTGGTCCTTCCTGCCTGGACGCCAGCAGCTGCCTCCTCGCTGGCCTCCCTGCTGCTTCTCCTTAGCCTGACGATCCCTTCTCCCCACAGGGGTCAGCATGCTTTTAAAAACACAGATCCGATCTTGTCACTTCTCTGTCCCCAAGACTTCCTATCTGGGCCTACAGTGCCCCACAGGATCTGGCCGGCCTCCGTGCTCTCTCACTTTTTTCCAGCTGGGCTGGGCTGTGAGCTCTGCGAGGGCTGAGATGGGACAGTCTTCTTTCTGCAGGGGCCCCAGCGCGGGCACAGTTCATGGGACCTGGTAGGTGCTCAGCACACCCTCTAGCATCAATGAATGAGCCTTGGTTTCCTCTCTGGAAAATAGGGGCAATGTCATTTGCCCCTCAAGACTGAGTGGGGGTTAGGGACATTATGCAGGTGACATGCTCAGTCAGTGCTCACGAGCACAGGGACTTGGATGTGTGTTCCTAGAGGGAGCCCCTCCTCCCACCTCCCCCCCTGAGGAGGGGCAGGGTCAGTAACCCACACCACAGCAAGGGGACAAAATGTAGTCAAGGAGTTGGAACCTGGCCCTTGTGGGGTGAGTGTTTGGGGGCTGGACGCGTCTGCCTGGATGACGGGGCCTGTGTCAACCGCACACATCCCCATGGAAGTAAGACCTGACCACAGGAGTTTCAGAGGACTGTGTCGGGAAAGTGAGGCGCAGAGGACTGGGACGCGGGGACCCAGGGCTGTCCTCCGCCCCTCGAGATGGGTCCCTCCACTCTTGATCTCAGCACCTTGCACTCAAAGGAAAACAGAACTTCTTAAAGTGAGCAAATGTCAGTAATTAGCCTTGATAGGAGAAGGGTACAAGAGGCCCGCAGCATGGAATTTGAGGAAATTGGGTACAAGTGAAAGGGCAGATTCTGTGTTGAAGATAAGGACCAATTTAGGCAGGATCCAAGCAATGTGGAGGGTTTGTCCGTTCATTCATTTATACACTCATCTTTTTTTCATTCCACAAATATGTACTAAATGCCTCCTCTGCATCAGTCACTGTACTTGGGCCAGAGATACAGGATGAACATGATAGACAGTGAACAAGGTTGAATTTTGAGTAAGTTGCCAGAGTGAGTTTCCTAGTGGCCAAAGCAATGAGGGAAACCTGAGCAGTCATAAACTCCACCGTGGCCACAAACACCACAGCTGCCTACAAGTTAGTTGTTCAGGCAAAGCCCAGGTTTTCCTGGCATGATGAATGCCTGGGACACCCATGTCTACTGTGATTTGCTGCTGATCTGACAGGAGCAACCCATAGGAATCTATGTGTATCTCATGGATAAAGACTGACTAAAGCAAAGAAAAACTTGAAAGACAACCTAAACACACTACTAGAGAATCCTTTTTCATGCATTTCCTTGCATTATCCTCTCTCTGAGCCTTTGCCCATGTTAATGCCCTCAACCCCACCTGTCTTGCATCTCTCTACCTGCATCTTGAAGGCCAGGTGGTGACACCTCCTTCTGGTGGGGGAGCATAGCGGGTGTCTGTCCCCTCTCTGACCCTCCCTCTTTTTCCTCTAGACTGTCAGGACCTGCTGCCGCCACCGACCCCCATGGCCTACATATCGGGTGGGGTTGCCCCAGTAGCGGGGGTGGCCCCCGTGGGCTCCCAGTACTGTGTGTGCAAGGTGGAGCTGTCGGTGAGTGGCCAGAACCTGCTGGACCGGGACGTCACCTCCAAGTCCGACCCCTTCTGTGTCCTCTTCACAGAGAGCAGCGGCAGATGGATGGAGGTGAGGCCCCTGCGTGCGCGTCTGCGGCGGGTGAGGAGAGGGGGCCGTGTAGCTGGTCCTCCTGGATGCAGGGACCTCCGGGTCTAGCCCTTGGAAGTAGGCGGAGGATGGGCTGGCAGCAGGGGATTACTTAGAAAAGTGTGACTCTTGAAAGTAAATTTAATTTTAAATACATTTAAAATATTACTTAAAATAATTATATTGGTGTTTAACTTACTGTAATTATAACCCATAGATTTATATTTATAATGACATAATTTTATATTGACTGTTTTATGTCACACTATGTTAAATTATTATATACTTAAAATTTTATAGTTTCAGGAAATGGTCACTTCCACTTTTAAATAACCTTCCCCCTTTATTTCTAAATGAACACACAATCAGTGAGAAGCAGAGAAACCAAGAGCTCAGGCTTTGGTCCTAGGCAACTGGCTGTTTCTTTCTGAACCTGTCTGTCTCCTTATCTGTGAAATGGGGATTTTTTTTTTTCCCCTGCCCACTTTGGAGGGCCCCAGAGCTGGGGACATTGATGGTGCCCCAGCCAAGGACTTCTGGGCAGGAAGACTTTGGCTTGAGGGTTGGGGAAAGATGTAGCTTGAGGAAGTCTATTGAGAAACCTAAACTCTTAACACTTTGCTTTAAGGCCAGGCGCGATGGCTCATGCCTGTAATCCTAGCACTCTGGGAGGCCCAGGCAGGAGGATCACTTGAGCTCAGGAGTTTGAGACCAGCCTGAGCAAGAGCAAGACCCCGTCTCTACCAAAAATAGAAAAAATTAGCCAGGTGTGTTGGTGGCGTGCATCTGTAGTCAAGGAGAATTGCTTTAGCCCAGGAGTTCGAAGTTGCAGTGAGCTATGATCATGCCACTGCAGTCTACCCTGGGTGACAGAGGGAGACTGTGTCTCAAAAAAAAAAAAAAGAAACCCCAAACTTGCTTTGCTTCCTGTTCCAAAGGAAACTATATTTATTGTAGTGAATTTAGAAAACCCAGATAAGCTTAAAGAAGAAAATCAAAACGGTAGGAACCCACCAATCAGGGAGAACCACTGTTGACAGCTTGGCATCCAGCCTTCTAGATAGCTTTATATGCATGTGTATTTTCCAAAATATGTGTCTGTTTTCTAACAGATATTTAACTGGGCCACAGTGGTTGTCCAGCTGAACACACTGTGGTTTACAAAGAGTTTCCACAGATCTTGGCTCCTTACATGATGCCGAGGAAATGGTGGGATTGTTGGCCCATTTTACAGAAGGGAAACCGGGGCCCGGAGTGGGTGGGGACTTTCTGTGTGCTGGCAGTGCAGCTGGAAGTGGGAGGTGGGACATGGGGTCAGCTGAGGACTCCTGGTGGAGTCCCAGGCCTGTGATGGGTGTGTCTGGGGCCCTGGCGCCCTCTGGAACGCCTGCCTGTCCCTCAGGGAGTGGCATCCCCTACCCTCAGGGCACTGCCCCCACCCTCCCTGACAATCTCTGCTCCCACCCAGGCCGGCCACCCTGGTTAAAAATAGCCCAGGGCCAAGACCTCTTCCGTCCCTGCTGCTGGAGCCCTTGGAGATGAACTGGGTGGGAGGAAAGATCAACACAGCCTGGGCCCCAGAATAGACTGTCACCCAGACTCCGCGGTTTGGGGCCTCAGCGTCAAGAGGCCGGGAGGCAGGTTCCTGTCCCAGCGCCACCACTGACGCCCGGCACAAGGCCCTGTCCTCTCCCAGGCTTAGAGTCCACAGTGGGTGGAGGCGTCCGGCCGCACAGTTCCAGAAAGTTCCAGTTTCTGTACAAAATGCAAACATCTCCCCAGCCCCAGGAGAGCTCTTGACTCCACCCGCCCCCCAAGAACCTTTCCTTTCTGTTTTCTCTCTGTTTCCATGTAAAATGTGGTTTGAAAAAAGGGTTTTCCCAAAATAAAAAGCACAAGAACTGGCTGGGTGCAGTGGTTCACACCCATAATCCCGGCATTTTGGGAGGCCGAGTTGGGAGGATTGCTTGAGGTCAGGAGTTTGAGACCAGCCTGGGCAATGTAGTGAGACCCCATCGCTACAAAAATTTTTAAAAAATTAGCTGAGTATGTTGGCACATACCTGTAGTCCTGCCTACTTTAGAGGCTGAGGCAGGAGGATTGCTTGAGCCCAGGGGTTTGAGGCTGCAGTGAGCTCTAATTGGGCCACTGCACTCCACCCTGGGCGACAGAGGAAGATCCTGTCTCTTAAAAAAAAAAAAAAAAGTAGGAAAACCACGGATAGTTAAATCTCTTCATTTTACCAAAGTGGAAAATGAGGCCCAGATGGGGAAAGGGACTTGTCCTCCATCCCTGACCCAGGCAGGGACAGGGCCTGAGCTCTTACCTGGGCACTGGGGGATGAGGCCAGAGTTGAAAAGCTAAGAGTGTGGATGCTAGAGCCAGACCAGGCTTTCGAATCTTGGCCCTATCCCACAAGCTGTTCAGCCTTGGGTAAGTCACTTGACCTCTCTGTGCTTCATTGTCCTCATCTGCGAGCTGTGGGTAATGATTGCTTCAGCCACATAGATAACTGACTGCGAGTGCCCGGCAGAGCAGGTGTTGAGCGAGTTAGCGGGATGATTTCTGGTGGCCTCAGAGCAGTTGAACTTGCTGGCTTGACTCTGACTCCCATCTCCCTGCCCCCTGCCAGTACGATAGGACAGAAACCGCAATCAACAACCTCAACCCCGCGTTCTCCAAGAAGTTCGTCCTCGACTACCACTTCGAGGAGGTGCAGAAGCTCAAGTTCGCCCTGTTCGACCAGGACAAGTCCAGTGCACAGCTGGACGAGCACGACTTCCTGGGCCAGTTCTCCTGCAGCCTGGGCACGGTGAGCTGGGCTGGGAGCAGGCAGCCCCTTGCAGAGTCTCTGCCTCCGCCTGATTCCCAGGCCCCGTTTTCCCGGCTGGCTCCCGAAGTCACAGTGCGGAGGGAGGAAGTGGCCTGCTGGGTTTGGGACCAGGCTGAAGAGCTCCCAACTTAAGGGGCAACCAAGCCAGCCAGTTGCTGCCACACAGGAACAGGGGCCCCATGTGGCCAGAGCTTCTGATTGTTAGAAGTAATCAGGTGTGATCTTGACTTCCTGGGGTAGGAGTATCCTACTGTAACTAAGACACCCATGTAGTCCCATTTTGTGGCTGACTTGCTATGTGACCGTGGGCAACTTTCTTTCCCTCTCTGGGCCATGCTTCCCCATCCAGCTCAGTCCTTGGTAAGCTCCTGGGGGCTGGGCGGGGCAGGGCTAGGAGTCCCTGACACAGGTCCCAATCACTCCTTATGGCTATGTTCCCTTGGGCAACCCCCCACCCCCTCTGGGCCTCAGTTTCCACAAATTTTACTTGGGGATCATGATGACTGCTCTGCCCAGTCTATGGGGAGGGTGAGGGAATAAAATGGAAGGTGCTTTGAGAGGTCCCAGTGGACACTGGAATGCACCGGGCCTTCGAGGAGAGGATGATCACGACAAAAGCAAGGGCTGATGGTGGGCATGACGTTGTCCTCTATGTGAGAAGCAGGGTGTTACAGTCAGCGTCCCCACTGTGTGCCTGCACCTTCAGAGAGCAGCTGCGCAGAGAGCTTAAGGACTCGGGGACAGCATCAGGGACCTGACCAGGGGTGGGGAAGCCAGCCACCCAGCCTGGAAGGCAGGGTGAGGAAGTGGTGTTGCCAGGCCTGGTGAGACCTATGGCCGCGGGAGGCAGGGAGGCCTCTGTGCTGGAGCTGAGGCCGAGGCGGAGCAGCAAGGGAAGCTTCCACCAGCCCACGGCCCAGCCTCTCTCGCTCTTGTTCTCCCATCTCCCGCTGGTGCCCCACGGCCTGAGGCCCCAAAAGCCAGAGGACGAAGGAGCCAGGTGGTGCTGTCCACAGGGTGCAGAGCGGGTGGAGAGGGACAGGGAGTGGACCTGGGAGAATGACCGGTTCAGGGGCACAGGGACAGATCATACTGGTGTATGCTCATAACTGCAAAAGCAAACACCGGCATTTTACCCAAGAATCCACTAACCGAGGTGGCCTGTGAAGGGGATGGGCGCACGGTGAACAGCCGGGCGGAAGGGTGACTTCTCCTGTCCGTGTTGTTTTGAGTATTGAACACAACGACCGTGTTGCCCGTTCAGCACAGTGAAAATACACAGAAGGGCCCCAGCTTGACCCTCTCTTCAGGGTCTGTAAGGGAAGGGCTTGGGCCTCCCCGCCCCCCACTTCCCACAGTTGTCTCCAGAAACCTTTTCCTGGGGGTGCCCCAGGGCAGTGGGAGTCAGACTGGGATTCCCTCCTAGCTGTGAGACCTCGGGCAAGTTTCTTAACCTCTCTGGGCCTCAGCCGCCCAGATTGGCTAATGAGGGCTGCTGTCTGCTCCCCTGCTGGGCTCTGCTGCACGCTTTCCTCTCTGGGCCTCCCAGCCACCCCCACCGCCCCAGTGAGCACCTGTCTCTCCTCTCTCCCCCCAGATCGTCTCCAGCAAGAAGATCACTCGGCCGCTGCTGCTGATGAATGACAAGCCCGCGGGGAAGGGCTTGATCACGGTACCAGCCCGCCCCCCCTCTCCCCCCCCTTCCTCCTGTTCCCCGCTCCTCTCCCGCGCCCTCCCCCGTCAATGGGCCACTTCCCTGGCAGATAATCACCGGCTTTGTTTGGAGTAAAAAGGCCCAACTTACAACTTAGCAACAGGTCTCTTAGCAACGGGCTCCTGGCTCCACAAATGATGCACTGGGGCCACCGAGCTGGGGGGACTGCCAGAAGGCCCCCGACGGTGGCCAGCTCCGGGCCAGGGGCGCTGCTGCCCTTCCCTGGGGGCCGCCACAGCCCCCACCCCAACCTGGCTTCCTTGGGGGTCATTCCAATTGCCTTGCGACAGTGTGCTGCGGTGGCTGCTATGCGCAGTGGTCCCCACGATGCCACGAGGATTCCTCCTGCGATGCCATGCGGTGCGCAGCCCCTTTGCAGGGCTGGGCTCCTCGGGCCTCACCAGCTCTGGAATGGTCTGCAGCCTCGTCTTGCAGATGGAGCCGAGGCCCAGAGAGGAGGTTCCTGGGCGCAGTTCGAGTGTCTCCCCTGGGTTGTCCCTACGTGCTTGTGTGATGCCTGGGGAACTGGAGGGTGAACGCAACACCTTTGTATGTCCCTGTGGCCGTCACTCGCCTGTTCTGGACCCTCACGTGGCTCCCCACCGCCCGTGCAGTCCTTACTCATGGCGGTGGGGGCCAGTCAGTCCTTGCTTGGCTTTTGGCTTCCTGCCCCCGTGACTTCTGCCTCCTTCACTTCGATGCCCTGGGTTTGAGGCAGATGGAACTCTTAGCACCCCCTGAGCATGTCCCAGGCCCTCATCCACTCTGTTCCTGCCACCCAGACTCCCCCTGCCCAGCCTCCCCCGACCCCTTGGAGCTCAAACAGCGTCAGCTAAATGCCTTTGTGAGGCAGCTTCCCGCCACCTGGAGGCCAACCCAGGCGGACCCCACCTGGCTGGGTGTGCCATCAGCCCGTGTTTCTGGCAGTTCCGTTCTAGGCCTCAGTCTCCTCCTCTGGGAAATGGAGCAGTAATAGAACTTACCATACAGGGTTGTTGAGCAAGTCCTGCTGGAGGACAGGAAGGGAGAACGGGCCATCGGCCAGCCTGTCTGAGTGCAGAGGGCCGAGTGACTCGGTTAGGTGAGGCCGTCCTAAAGGCACGAGAGGAGACAAAGCCCCAGCCCAGAGGGGCCCCAGTGCACAGTGTTGCCTTGGGCCAGGGGGCTTCCTGCCCCTCTGTGGGGAAGAGAGGGAGAGAGGCCCAGAGAGGGCTCTTAGCAGGCTCAAGGTCACCTAGCTGGTCCATCGCTGGCTGGGCTGGGGTCAGAGGGCCGTGGCTGATGAGAAACTTGTAGAGGACAGAGGACCAGTGTGAGCTGAGCTGATGAGACAGCAGAGGGCATTCATTGGTTCCTGCCCCTCCCCTGGGCGTCAGTTTCCCTAGCTGCACAGTGAAGCTGCTGTAGTTCTGACGCCTTGGTGTTTTGAGGTGGCTGTGCCCTCTGGGTCTGCAGGGGGACACAAGGAGGCTTGTCCTGTCCTGTCCTGTCCTGCTGCTCCCTGGCCCAGACTGTCTCCCAGAGCTCAAGACCATCCCCAGTGTCTGGTCCCTGCTCCATCCCCCACCATCCCATGGGCCTCTGCTGAGCCTCGTGGAGTCACTTCCTGATTCCTCCTACCCAGGTGGATTGTTATCCCATTTTCTTTTTTCTTTCTTTTTTTTTGAGACAGAGCCTCACTCTGTCACCCTGAATAGAGTGCAGTGGCATCATCATAGCTCACCACAACCTCAAACTCCTGGGCTCAAGCGATCCTCTTGCCTCAGCCTCCCAAGCAGCTGGGACTACAGGCCACCGCGCTCAACTAATTTTTCTGTTTTTAGTAGAAATGGGGTCTCGCTCCTGCTTAGTCTGGTCTCGAACTCCTGACCTCAAGCGATCCTCCCTCCCCGGCCTCCCAGAGTGCGAAGATTACAGGTGTGAGCCACCGCGCCCGATGATTATTAGGCCCATTTTCCATAAGATGGAAATGGAGGTGTAGGGAAGACAACAGACTTGTCCCAGGTCACCTGGCACTGCCCCTCCCCTCCTTTCACCCTCCCAGCCTTGTAGGATTGACTCCTGGGGCACCCTGTGCCCACCCTGCCTGGCAGGAGGGGGGTGAGGGCGTCTAAGGAGCAGACCTCTCACGGTCCTGTGGCCTTACAGATTGCCGCCCAGGAGCTGTCGGACAACCGGGTCATCACGCTGAGCCTGGCAGGCAGGAAGCTGGACAAGAAGGTGAGGCGGCAGAGGAAGGGGTTTTCCACCCGGGCGGTGTCCCTCCCCTGGCCCAGGCTTATGCGGTCCAGCTGTTGGGCCTCTGCCCACCACCTTCATCACACCCCAGGGACGGGCCTGGCACAGGGCCCTACTGGCCACTGCAAATTAGGAATCCTTCACCACTGAGGTAGTGAGCTTCCCATCACTTAGAGGTATCCAGAACACAGCTGGAAACCCACTCTCTGGGGTACCCACCTCACTGTAAATCCCAGGGTCCTTACAACACCCTGCAGGGCCCTACCCAAGGTGTCCCCAGTACGCTGACTCCCTGACCCTCCTCTGCTGCAGCCAAATCAACCTCCTTATTGTGCTTGAATTAAACAAGGCACCTTCCTGCCTCAGGACCTTTGCACTGCAGCTCCCTGTGCTGGGATGCTCTTTTCCTTGAACACCCCAGCTCCCCTCACCTCCATCAAGCCTTTGCTGCTACGTCACCTCCTCCGAGAGGCCCTCCCAAAACTGGTCTTCAATCCCTGCCCCTCCCGCTTTGCTTGTCTCCTTGACGCTTACCGCCACCTAACATATATTCTTAGCTATTTTGTTTTCTGTCACCCTCACTTTAATATAGCCTCTCTAGAGTGACACTGTTTTTTAGCTTAAATAAATTTTTAAAGGACATCATATTGCTTCTGTAATATGCAGGACAGTTTCAGTTTTTCAGATTCCCACTAAAATAAATTCAAATCCCATCCTGCTGGGGGCTGTGCCCTGCATCGGGAACAGTCACCCTGTTGAAGTTCGAAGTTCTGCCCCCATAAGATGCTGCAGTTCTAACTCCCACGGGCGCTGGGAGCACAGGCTCTGGCAGCCTCAGGGTCAGGGGGACCCTGCAGGGGTTTCTGCGGGGAGAGCCGGCTGGTCCCAGGGGGTTGCAGCTGCCCTGGGCCTCTTGCTGAGCCTTGCAAAGGCTGAGGGGAGAGGGGCCAGGCTGGCTCCGCCCACACGCCCACCCTGACACCCAGCTGGGGGAGGCAGCGGGGTCACACCCTGTCCCACCGGAATCCAGTGGGGTCGTCCCTTCTTCACCCATATCCTCTGCTTCTCCCAGGACCTCTTTGGGAAGTCAGACCCATTTCTTGAGTTTTATAAGCCGGGAGACGACGGGAAGTGGATGCTGGTCCACAGGACTGAGGTGGGTACGTGGGGGCCCAGGGGCCCCTAAGCCGGTGGGCCTGCGGTCCAGCTGCCCCCAGCAGCCCAGCACCGGGCTGTGCGGTCACAACCACGTAGCATGCACGAACGCCCACGATAGCACCTGGAGGCCTTGGCCTGCCCTGCCATGGGGATGTTCGCTTCTGTCTCCGGAAGTGTGGCAGTGGTTCTCTCCGTCTTGTCACCCCCTCGTCCCCATTGGGCCGGACCAACCCCAGAGCACTGCTGTCCTGGGCCTGAGCTCACTCCAACCATCTCTGTCCTGCAGGTGATCAAGTACACGCTGGACCCTGTGTGGAAGCCATTCACAGTGCCACTGGTGTCCTTGTGTGATGGGGACATGGAGAAGCCCATCCAGGTGAGGAGGGCTCTGGGGACCCTGCTCCCCACCCCCCCCCCGCCAGCTCTGGCCTCACAGGCTACCTGTGGTTCCTGGGGGTGCCTTGCCAAAGCTCTTTCTTACTAAGATGGAAAGAAGCCCATCTTGCGGGGAGGGAGGACAGGAGACTGGGTCCTTGTCCCGGGTCTGCCTGACTCTCTGAGCTGCCTGGGCAGGGCCTCCGCCTTTACGAGGCCGTCTGTAAAACTATTCTACCCTTCCCAGAGGGCTGTGCGGCTGCTAGCTAGGGTAGTGAATGCGGAAACAATCAAAGGATGAGGACAGTGATGACTGGTCTCTCCAAAAGCCCTTGGGGGCTGGGTCTGAGAGCAGGTGGGGTGGAGGAGACAGGTGGGTCAGGGCAGGCAGCCCCAGATAGGGGACCAGGAGTCTCATGTTCTAATCCTGGGCCTGCTGCTGCTGCTGTGAGACTTTGGACAAGTGCTTCCCTCTTCGGGCCTCAGTTTACCCATCAATAGGGTGGGCACAATAATTCTTGCCTTCCTCATGAGAGTGTCATGGCAGCTAAGTTAGAGAGCATAGAAAGCTGGGGTTTCTACGGCCATTTCAGCAAAAAATGCAAATGTCTAGAGAGAGCCCCAGGCCATGACAGAGGAGGAGCCAATTGCCAGGTTTGTGAGGAGTTGAGCTTCCTGCAGTGGGGCAGGTATACTTTCTCCTTTTCCCAGCAATCCCAGAAGGCTTCCTGCAGGAGGCAGTTCAGGAGCTACTGAGGCCAGCTGGGCAGATGCTGGGGGGAGGCAGCACCCAGACAGAAGACATGGGGTTTGCTCAGGAGCTCAGAGGGTCTAGAGAGCACCTCTGGGGGGACAGCTCTCAGGTGACCGTGCTGGACCCACCCCAGGTCATGTGCTACGACTATGACAACGACGGAGGCCACGACTTCATCGGCGAGTTCCAGACGTCAGTGTCACAGATGTGTGGGGCTCGCAACGGCGTCCCGGTGAGATGTGCACTTGTGCTGTGACCCCAAGACCTCGCAGGGGCCGGGGAAGGGGCACGGGCTTGAGTGCGGCCGGCTGGGGCTCGGATCCCACCCCTTCTGGCTGCATGGCCTTAAGTGAGACCTTCAGTATCCCTGGGACTCAGTTTCTCCATCCGTCCATGGGGGCAGAGGAGTAGGGTGGGAGCCAAATGAGATGATACGGGTAAGGTGTCGCGCACGTAGTGAGCAATCAGGAGATGTCCATGTGAGTCCCCCCCCGGAAGCCGGGCCCTCAGCTGGACATGATATGAGCCACTTGTCTGGAGGGGGCAGTGGCCTATCCTCCTACCATTTCTGGGTGTGACCGTCCCGGGTGGGCTCCCTGGAGGAGGCATGCTGCGCCCCTTGTCAAGGCAGTGGAGGGGGTTCTGGGCCCTGGGGGAGGATGTGTCCCCAAAGAAGCCCCCAGCCGAGCTTCTCTTTCCTCTCCTGTGTCGCCCAGCTGGAATTTGAGTGCATCAACCCCAAGAAGCAGAGGAAGAAGAAGAACTACAAAAACTCCGGCATCATCATCCTGCGCTCCTGCAAGGTGAGTCGGCCAGTGTGACCAGCAGCTGGGAGCCGGGCTGGGGCCACACAGAGAGGTACCACTGCAGAAGCGACAGACAGAGCGTTGGGTCTGGAGCCCACGAGGCCCGGGTTCAGATCCTGGCTCTGCCATATCCTGGCTCTGTGACCTGGGTTAACCTCACTGGGCTCTGTCTCCTCATCTGTAGAATGGGGCTGTTAGTGCAGCAGAGCAGGTGAAGGGTTAGTGTCACGTCACATTGCTGTGCAGAGGCTGAGGAGGGCGTGAGATGACCTTCCAGGGCCTGTCCTAGTTGGAGGGGAACTGGAGGGAGACACTGCTGCCCTTGCTGGGGACCCACCCTTTGCATGTTGGGCATCCAAGGGGCAGAGGATGCCGGCTGGGGGCACCCTGTCCTCTCTTGCATCGGTGAGGGCCCAGGTGACCATGGCTCCCGTGGTATAGTTGGGGCCACTGAGACCCAGAAAGGCAGCAAAGCTCATCAGCAGTTGTCGGGCTGAGATAATCTGGTGGCCAATTTCTGCTGGGTTGCGCAGGGTGTTCTGGAAGCCAGCCGGGGCCAGGAAAGCAGCGTCCTGGCACTCGGGGGCCTGAGGTTCGGAGCTGGGTCCTGGCACTGCCGTCTACCAGCTGGTGGGTCACACACCCCGGGCCCCGTGTCCTCGTCTGGAGCTCGGCCGTCCGGCCAGTGTTTATGAGGGCGTTCAGTGATGTTGTGACGACAAAGGATTCTGTAAACAGCATCACGATTTATGGTCCCCACGTCTGAAGTCTGCTCATTCTTATCTCTTTTCACAACTTTTGCCACCTGCCTTACTTAATATTTTTTATACTCAGCCTTTCTTCCTGCCTGCCCCCCCCCCCCCAATTTTGTTTCTTTTTTTAAAACTTAAGGGCTGGGCACGGTGTCTCACGCCTGTAATCCCAGCACTCTGGGAGGCCAGGCGGGAGGATCACTCAAGGTCAGGAGTTCGAAACCAGCCTGAGCAAGAGCGAGACCCCATCTCTACTAAAAATAGAAAGAAATTAATCGGCCAACTAAAAATATGTAGAAAAAATTAGCCAGGCATGGTGGCGCATGCCTGCAGTCCCAGCTACTCGGGAGGCTGAGGCAGGAGGATCGCTTGAGCCTGGGAGTTTGAGGTTGCAGTGAGCTAGCCTGGGCACTCTAGCCTGGGCAACAGAGTGAGGCTCTGTCTCAAAAAAAACCAAACAGAAAAAAACTTAAATATATTTCTTTTGAAAGGAACCCTTATAACATCACCCACAATGGAAAGGCCGGGATTCTTTGCCAAAAGGAGGAAAAGGCCATCAGAAGAAATCCGGTGCTTTGACAGCGTCATTCATTTATAGGGGAAGGCCTTGAGACAGAGGCCTGTCTTTCCGTTGTCATAACGGGAGATTAGTAAGAGCTAGGAGTTGAGGACCCGACAGCAACCAATGGAGACTTTCTCTGTTGGGTCCTTGGTCAGTGTCATTGCCTCTGGGCCCTGGAACCCTGCCTGGAATCATCCTATGTCTGTGTGTGGGCGGTGCTGTCCCTGGGTCCCCACCCATTAAGAGCCATTGCTCCAAAGGCTTCATCATAGAGACATTTGCGTTTTGTTTTAACCAGATCAGGCCCATCTGCTTGTCTTGGCCTCTTTGTCCCTACTCAGGCTTTAGGACACAGAGCAGCAACTCGCGCCAGGCATTTGCGGTCAGCATGACCAAGGCAGGGGACCCACTAACTCACCTGCTTCCTTCCAGATAAACCGGGACTACTCTTTCCTGGACTACATCCTGGGAGGCTGCCAGCTCATGTTCACTGTAAGGCGCTCCCCTCTGCCCCCACGGCATCCCCACCCCAGTGAGGTCCTCCCTGCGGGCTTGAGCCACTACTGCAGCAGGAGGAACTGAGGATAAACTTCAGGAAGGACTTCCCCGGGGCAAGGGTGTGGCTGGCCGGGCTGAGAGGGCCCAGGTGGTTTTGTCCTGCTAGAAGGGCCTAGCTGGGGCTTGGCCACAGGTCAGAGCGTGACTACGTAGCTCTCGGTCCCCTTGGAGGGGGAAAAAAGCCGAATTCCTCCCCACTGGCCTCGAGGCTTCCCGAGGTCTGGCCCCTGCCTGCTGCTGCTGCTGCGTCCTCGCTCCTCACCGATTCGGCTCCAGCCGCGCTGTCCTCTGTTCCCCAGCGCCCCACTCTGCTCCTCCTGGGGGCTTTGCTCCTGCTGTTCCCTCGGCCCGAAATGCTCTTCCCTGGAAGCTTCGCACGGCCGCCTCCTTGCCACCCTTCAGGCCTGGGGAGGTGACAGAGGTCACCTGTTCCTATCACATCTCCTGATGTTCTTATCGTCTGGGCACTTGCCTCTCTGAAATTCGTACACATTTGTCGCTTCTCCCTGTCTGTGCCACCTGCCGGGATGCGTGTGCCGTACGCGCACGCGCCTCGTCTCCGCTCCACCCTCAGCATTCCACACGGTCCCTGGCACGTAGCAGGCGCTCCGTGGTTACCTGTCGCAAGAGTGAATTGCCACTCTGCCCGTGGCCTGGCGTCTTCACCCCACACTCTGTGCCGTTCATCCCGGCTTTTGTTCCAAGGGGAGCCTCAGGCCCGGAGGGAAGGAAGCTGCCAGGGGGCCACGCTCTGCCTACCGCCCCATCTCTGCCCCCCGATCCCACTGGGGGTGGGAGGGCATTGCAGGACTAGTTGGGGTCAGGGATCGGCCTTGCTGACCTCTGACCCCACTGGTCACCGCTGCTCCTCCCCTGCAGGGAGGTCGGGCCCTCCTGTTCCTCCCTCGCGGCTTTGTGCATCAGCAAGTGCGCGCCAACCACCGCCTTTGTGTCATACGCCAGGCTGTGCCCTGCAGGGGTCCCTCGAGGACTAAGACATGCCACCCCTGACCTTGGGGAGCTGACCCTCCAGCAGTATGAGGATTTGGATGGGTGGTCCCTTCTCTCCCACCCCACAGTGACTGAGTTCCATGGAGTCCATCTCTTTCCCTGGTTCCTACTCCTAATCCACCCTGCTGGGCAGGGGCCATTCTTGGCCACCCCTCTGGGCTGCCCTTCTGGGGACTGAGCTGGGATTCCCTCGGGACTGAGAGCAGCTAAAGCCCCAGTGCCTGCCCACCCACCAGTCCCCAAGTCCCTGCTGAGCACCTGTCCTTTACACTGTCCCCAGCACCGGGCCAGGCTCCTTCAGACATGCCCGCCCGCCCCATAGTGAGCTCCCAGCTGACTGGGGAGACGGGCCGTACCCTGCCAGGCAGCCCAGGTCCCATGGCCCCCTGCCGTGGTGGCCTGATGATGGGGAGATAGCTCAGGTTGGGGGTGAGGTTTCTGGGAAGGCTTCAGTGGGGCTGTAGCATCGGAGTTGGGCCTGGGAGATGAAGGAGGAGGAGACAGGGAGAAAAGATGGCCTGGCTCTTCAGACGGAGGGACCCTCATGAATATATTCCTGGAAATGGGAACAGATGAATGTGTGGGTAGGGTTAGTGAGGAGAAAAAGGAAGCTGGGGCTATCAGCTAAACGTGTATCACATCTGGGCAGCAGACTTTATGCTTGGGCAATAGGGAGCCAAAGATGGTGTTAGAGCAGAAGAGTGATATAATCAGATGGTTTCTGGGTTTTAGACTATCTTACTTGGGGGGAGGGCTAGGAGGTGAGTGGGCTTCCCATATCCCATTAGTCTTTCTCATTCCCTGGCCTGGGATAGGGAACTGGAGTCCTCTGGCCACCCTGGATAGCCTTTATCCCCCTCTCTGCAGGTTGGAATAGACTTCACAGCCTCCAATGGGAATCCCCTCGACCCTTCGTCTTTGCACTACATCAATCCCATGGGCACCAACGAATATCTGTCGGCCATCTGGGCTGTCGGGCAGATCATTCAGGACTACGACAGGTAAGCTTGGAGAGGGGCTCTGAAGGTCAACTAGGTCTCCATCCAACCTGGGAAGCTCAGTGTGTCACAGCTAGAAGGGACCCAGAGATCATCAAATGTAGGAATGGCCAGCACATGGCACGCATGCACTTGCCCCTTCCTGCACCTGTGGCAGACATGGCCAATCAATTGCTGTGCTCTTACCTGTGGAGCCCAGATTCAAATTGAGATCCTTCACACAGTACACCAAGTAGCCAGTAAGAAAATGAGTCAGGAGGGGAGATGAAACCTGTTTGTTACTGCTGCAACCTCTCCTCCTAGAGCTGGGCAATTGGGAGGTGGGAGTGGAGAATTTATTCAAAGTGTCACAGATCAGGGGGGTTGGACCAGGGCCAGACAGGCTGGTTCCCGGGCCTGGCACCACTGCCCTAGCAGGGTCACTCCTGTTGGGGACTTTTGAGAAACAGCCAGCACCATGGACCCTCTTCCCACAACCACATTTCCTGGGGACCTTTGGGTCGGGGGTACAGTGGAAAGTCAGTGAGGAAAGCTGTGTAGAGTGTGGCAGGTGTGGCCGTCAATGGGATGTGGCATCGTTGTCACAGATGGTGCTGGTTGGGAGCTCCAGGTCAGAGGTGGAATGACCAGGAGGCTGACACATGGCAGTGGGGGAGGAAGGAGCCAGTGCCAGAGACCTGGCAGGCACAAGAGCAGGCGCAGCAATCCCGGGTGGCCTTGGCCTCCTAGAGAGAGGCAGCCACAGGACCGGCGTCTGACTTCCAGGAGACTCAGGGCTGGAGGGTGGCTGTGACTCCAGGCCACATTAAGAGAGGTGCGGCAGGCAGAGCAAGGGAGGTGGAAGTCCCCACCTGCATGGCCTGGTGTAGCTGCTCCAGAGACCCTTTTATCCAGCTGCCCATTTGGCCCTGTCACTGAGCCGTCTAATGAGCATTTAGACTTAGCAGGGCCCCAGGGAGCTCTGGACACCTGGTTTGAGCCACCGTCACCTCCTGCCCAGATCATTTCATTAGCTTCCTCACTGGTCTCCCTGCTTCTGCCCTGGTCCCTGCACGTTTCTCCTCCACGCAGCAGCCAGAGGGATCCTCCTTAAAATATAGTGAATGAATGAACAGATGAGATATTGTCCCTGCCCTCAGGGAGTTCTCACTTAAAGAGGAAGAAAAGGAAGAAATCATTGGAGTTCTGAGAGATCAGTTTACCTGTGAGGCAGGAGCTATGTGAGCACAAAAGAGAGAGTCATTATAGGGTATCAGGGAAATCTACAGAGAGAAGGGGCCATTTTGATTGGGCCTTAGAGGATGCGTAGGAGTTTTCCAGGGGAAACAGATTAGGGAGATGTATTTCAGGAGGGGGCACGACGGAATTGAATTTGGGATGTGAGGGTACCCTGCATGTTTAGGGAGTATGAGTGGCCGGAGCTGAGAGAGTGGGGTGTGGGGGAGAGGGAGCAGGTGGAAGGAGGTGCGACTGGGCTCTGGGGCTGGATGATGAAGGGCCTTGAATGCCAAACCGCTGGTCTCATTTTAGCAGAGTTTTCCCCAGCTATAAACAGGAGGTTGAGAGGCAGCCAGTCTATTCCACTTCCATGATAACCATGGTTTAGTGGCTGCCTGGGGTCTCTGAGAAGGATCTAGAAGCTGCACGCAGGCCCGTTGGTTAGAAGTGCGGTTGTTGATTAGCAATGTCTGCTACAGGCGTAGAGGTGGTCAGGCTTATGTTCGCCAGATACCCAGAGGTGGGTTTAGGCTTTTTGGATAGATCGTTCTAACGGAGCTTTTCCTAGAGGGCTGAGCTTTTCCTTTCTGTCCTTGGAGGTGTACAAGGCAGGATGGGCCCACCCCCAGGTGGGGGGCTAGAGGGGTGAGCGTGGGTGGGTAGAGGTTCCTGTCCAGCCGCCTCACGGTGTTTTTCTGTCCTCTGATTAGTGACAAGATGTTTCCGGCTCTGGGATTCGGGGCCCAGTTACCCCCAGACTGGAAGGTGAGTGAAGCTAGACTTAGTTTCCCTTTGGTTGCGGTGGGACTTGTGTGCGGCCTCTCCGGGGTCTGCCGTCAGAGGCGCAGGCACTGAGGCTGTAACAAGGGACAGCACAGCGATGGCCTCCACTCGCTGATACCCGTGGCCAGTGCGGAAGACAGAGAGGGCTGTCAGATTTAGCAAATAAAAAGACAGGACGCCCAGGTAAGTTTGAATTTAAGACAAACAATTTTTAAAATATAAGTCTGTCCTGAATATTGCCTGGGACATACTTAAACTAAAAACTCATCCGTCGTTCATCTGAAATTCAAATGCAGCTGGGTGTCCTGTATTCTGTTTGGCAACTCTAAGGACAGGCAGTGTCACTGGTGCTGAGATGGGGGCAGAACGGTCCTGGGGTGAGCCCAGAGGAGGGGGGACCCAACCCAGGCTGGAGGCTTCAGGGAAGGAACCGGCGGGGGGTGGCTTGGTGGCCCAGAGAGGGAAAGTCCACAAGGGCAGAGGTAAAGCTGGGGAACATTGTCCCATTTTACAGGAGAAAAAACTGAGGCTCAGAGCCTCATAGTGACTTGCCCACGGCCACTGGGTTCCAGCTGGGCAGATGGACTCTAGAGTTTATTCTCAGAATCTGTCGGCTCCCAATGAGAAGCACGTGGGCTATGGGCATAGAGGATGTCTACATCTGCACATCTGGCTCAGCCAGTGCTCCCCTTGTCTGTCCTGCTGTGCCGCATGCTGTTTCCAGAATGAGCTTTTGCCTCCCATCATCTCCGGTCCCCCCTGGGGAGGACGATTTCCACCTAGAATTTCAGGGAGTGGCTCTAGGGCCGGGGCAGGAGAGGTGGGCATCCTGACCCTGGGTGGTGTGAGGCAGGGCCCTGTGGGACCAAAGCTGGGCCTCTGGACAGACACAGTGACACCACTCGGCGGGCAGGGCTAGCTGGTGCGGCCAGGCCCAGCACGAGCCGGTTGCTAGGACACCGGCCAGCTTTCAAAGAACACAGCTGAATGAGTTGGTTTTTGAGCAGAAGCCTCCTCGGAAATGTCACAGGGCAAGTCTGGGGAGGCGGGGCTTCGGCCAGGCACCACCCTCCTGGTGGTGGCAGGAGGGACACGGGGCCAGGCTGGGAAAGGGCAGATGCTCTGGCCACCTCCTGCCACCACAGGGCCTTTGCATGAGCCAAAGCTGCTCCCTTTCAGCGCCTCCCCTCGAGGGCTTCTTGTGTGGGTCCCCTCCTCCCTGCCCCAGGCACTGTCACCGCAGGCCTTTGCGATTTCCTTGTGATCTCTTGGGGAAGGCACTTGGCTTCCTTCTGCCTGTCCCGGCCCCTGGCCTGCCGTAGGTGTGCGGTACTTGTTTGTTGACAGAGTGAATTTGGGACCCGGCCCAGCAGCCTGAGCAAACAGAGGGCTTGGTTCCCTGAGGGTGGGGAGCTGGGAAGAGACCCGCCTACCCGCCTTCAGGACCTTGGTTTCTCCCAGGGGGTGGCCCAGGTGAGCCCAGAGGGCACCCCCGACCCAGGTAGTGGCTGAGGGGGCTCAGAACACGTCTCCCTGAGGACATGGCCTGAAGTCTCGCACCTTGGAGATGAGCCAGAGTCCCTCCGACAAAGAGTAGGGTCTGGGCAGAAGGAACGGCCTGCGCAAAGGTCTGGGGTGGGGAAACTGAGGCTCAGGACAGTCACTCTGAGATCCCTTCAGCTCCCCCCACCCCACGCCGCTGCCTCCCCTGCCAGGGCAACGCGGAGCTGAGTCTTAAGTAACTCCCTGACCGCAGGGCTGGGCCGGCCAGGTGGGGTAAACCGGGCCACTGACTGTCGCAAGGCAGAAGGGAGTCCCAGGACAAAGACCTGTGGCTGGCAGCCAGTCCCCAGGGGCCCCTAATCGGCTTGGTGTGGCCTCCAGGAAACTTGTCCTGGTTACTGGCATTGCTCAGCAAACCAGGGCAGCAAGCGTGGGAGGGGGGCTGGGCTGCCTGCTGCAGCCAGCACGGACACTGGTCCCTGGGTCTGGCCCTGGCTCTGCTGTGGCTCGCTCGTGTGACCTGGGCACTCCCTGGCCCTCTCGGAACCTCAGCTTTCCACCTGTGAAATGGAGCTGTGGGATTAGGCAACCTCTGCTGAGGCTCTGGGGTGCATGGGCGACACCACAGCCCCACCCACCCGGCACGGGGCCAGGCCCGCCCCAAATAAAAAGGGGGCTGAAGAGGCTGGGGGCCAAGAGAGCAGAATATTCATCCATCCCCGTCAGGAGGGGGCCTTTCCGCTGTGGTCTCTAAAATCTCCTAAAATCTGGTTTTGCAGGAAGTGGTTGGCCCAAGGGAGGCCTGTTTCCCTGGCAACCATTTTCTCTCAGCCCCTCCGCACAAGCCCCTCTTTTCATCTCTGTCGAGGCTCCTGAAGTCTCCATGGCAACGAGGACCTCCAGCCCCTACACCTGGGGTCCCTACTGGGACAGGGTGAAGAGGGCCCGTGGGCATAGACAGGGCCCAAGAGGGACATCTGGGGACTGTCCCTTGTGGGGCACCTAAGGCTGACTGCAGAGAGAGAAAACCCCCTTCCCTGAACCGGGGGGAGTCTTCTCAGGCCGCCAGGCCCGGGGCAGTGTGGCGTGAACACTCGCTGCCAAGTCCCCCGCCTTGGCCCAGGAGTAAGGCCCGTGTCCCACTCCCTGGTGGTGCTTGAGAGCACTGGGTCTCAGGCTTGTGCTGCTGGGCGGCTTTGGCACCTGGCTTCTGCTCTCTGGCCTCACCTTGTTTACTTGTAAAATGGGGACGCTGGATTTAGCAGGGACTCCAGCACCCCTGTCGTCTCTCGGAGCTGGAGGCCGTGTCTGGGCTTGCTTGTGTCTAAACTAAAGCTCTGCCCCAGCAGCTGGGGACTAGGGGAGTCCCTTGCCCTGGGCATCTGTTTACCAGCCTAACTGAAGCTATGTGGGGAAGGAACACCTTCCGAGGTTAGCAGGTTCATGGAACATGAGCTCTGGAGGGTTCTAGCCCCAGCTCTGCCCTTCAGTAAATATGGGAAAATTCTAGTCTCTAAATTTTGTCATCTGTAAAATGGGGGATAATGGGCCCCCCGTTGGGGTGTCATGAGGGAGGAGCGAGGTGAACCCTGCGAAGCACTGAGCGTGGGTGAGGCATGTGGCGGGAAGGGGGCTGTGCCGAGGCAGAAGGGGGAGGGACGTCGGTCCTCCGTCTGAGCTCTCTGGCCTCCCTCGAGGCCCTGGGTCTTGCCCACAGCCCTGATTGGGGGCAGTTATTGGTCCCTCTGAGTTCCCAGAGCCAGGAGGACAGCATGACTGGACTGTTGTTGGTCCAGCGGTGTCCTGGCGTGGGCAGGTCTGCCTTTGACGGGCCACCTGGGTGGGGGCTGGGCCTGCAGGCAGAGAAACAGGACCCATCCCTGGGAGGGCCGGGACAGCCCTGTCTGACCCCCTGTCAGCCCCGTCCTGATCCCCCAGCACAGCTCCCGGCAGGGGTCAGCTAGTCCCAGTCTGGCTGGCTGGCGCGAGGCGGGCTCCCTTCCGAGGCCTTTCGCTTACTCTGAAGGTGGGAAAAGCCTTCGAGGCCCCCAGAGTTTCCAGCTGTGGACCCCACACACAGCGGCAGCAATGACGAAGGGGTTTTCCAAGTGCTGTTTGGACCCAATGCAATCAGAGGCATCCCTGTCCCCCTCAGAGACTCTCTTAGAGGGGCAAGGGGACATAGGCAGCCCTGGCCCCCCCAGAAGAGATTGGGGTGCTATGCAAGGGCCTCAGTTTCCCCCACTGTGAAGTGTGGGTGGTCGGGCCTCTCTGTGGGTGAGACGCAGCAATGGAGGTGAAGGCAGATGGGGGTGTCGTAGCCTGGACATGGGGTGAGGGGGTTAAGGGCCAGGTGGCCCCAGGGGGAGCCTTGGCTGGCAGTGGGCAGGGTTAGGCCCAGGGTCGGGGGCAGGAGGCTGCGGCTCAGCCTCTTCTCTGCATTTCAGGTCTCCCATGAGTTTGCCATCAACTTCAACCCCACCAACCCCTTCTGCTCTGGTGAGTGTCAAACCGCCTGCACCTGCCCTGGGTCTACAACAGGCCCGGGCAGAGGGAGGGCGGAGGACAACTTTCCATTCATTTCTCCTGTCCCTTCCCCGTCACACCTGCTCCTAAGTGTGGAAATGGGCAAGAGCTGGAGTCAGACAGTCCTGGATTCAAGGCCAGCGGCTGCCCTTTCCTGGCTGTGGGTCCTTGGAGAGGCCACTGCACCTCTCTGGGCCTTTGCCTCCTTACCTGCGCCGCCAGCCCCGCTCCGCGGGTGAGGGCTGGGAGGGCAGGGGAGCAGGGGCTGGGCAGGAAGCGCAGTGCCTGTGCTCACCCCACTCCCAGGCCTAGAGGGGTTTCTGAGCCTCCTAAGGCCAGGTAGGAAACTGGAGGCCAGAGGAGATGCAGGGGGGTGTGGAGGAGGGTGGCTCCTACCGTCATGACACCTTTCAGCCTAGGCTTTGGCTGGGGCGGAGCATCCATCTGCCCTCCCCAAAGCTGGGCCAGCTTTGTACTCAGAAAGGAAACCATCAAGCCACCAACTTAGGGACTTGGAAGCCATCAGCATCTCTTGCTGGAAATGTGGCCCGGTACCCCTGCTGTTTGTGTCTGATTTGAGGTCGGTATCCAGGGGCTTTTGTCCAGGCTCAGGTTGCTCGACTTCATCCTTGGCCAGAGGCCTTCTGGGCAGGACCGCAGGGCAGAGGGACATTCGACAGCTGTTTGCAGAGCACCTGCTGTGTACTGGGGCCGTGCAAGCACCTCTATCCCCCAACCCTGAGCAAAAAGCCACAGTGTGTCCAGAATGGACCTCCAGATGGCTTCCTGTGGCCTCAGAGCATCACTTTTCTGGAAGGGTCTGCTCAGCGCCCCTCCTGCCAGCCACCTGGGAGTATAGGTTATCAGTCCCATCAACAGCCAGGGGAACAGGCTCAGAAAGGTTAAACAGCGTGCCCCAGGTCCCATAGCTAAGAACGGCAGGATTCAAACTCAGGTCTGTCTGACTCCACATCGAGGGCTCTTGGCTTGACACCGCCCTGGCCCTGCCCGCTGGGAGCTTCTGGCCTCACGGGGCTCACACTGGCCCCGGCAGACACGATCTGGGTGAGTGTCAAGTGGGATGAGGGCGGGTGTCGGGCCAGCCGCTGGGCTGATCCCCCTCTCCCCTCGCGGCAGGCGTGGATGGCATCGCCCAGGCGTACTCGGCTTGCCTGCCCCACATCCGCTTCTACGGGCCCACCAACTTCTCCCCCATCGTCAACCACGTGGCCCGGTTTGCCGCCCAGGCCACGCAGCAGCAGACGGCCACGGTGAGTAGGCGGCCACGATCGGGGTGGCACTGGCTAGCATCTGCCCTTCCTACCCACCCACCCCTGCAGGGCTGGCAAGCAGGACATTGGGCCCTCCTTTTGCTTTACACCCTAGTAGTGACCTCGCTTCTCTCTGAGCCTCGATTTACCTGCAAGTATTTTAAGGGGGTTGGACCAAGCTGAGTTTGATTGGCCCTGGCTTCCTGGAGCACAGACCTGAGGAAGCAGTTCCATTTGTGCTGAGTGGGAGCAGGGCTGTAGTCACTGGGACGTGTCTCCCCAGGGAGAGCGCACTTGTTACTCCCAGGATGGAGGGAAACCAGGTGACCAGGTGGTCCCTGAGGCCCTCAGCGGGCCCTTCGGAGCCACCTACTTCCAATTAGAGCAGCCCCCGCCTGGCATTTAAGGCTGCGGCGCTGTCTGGCCCTGGCCCCGAGCTCAGTAACAAGGCCAGAGCCTCGCTGGCCTGGCCTGCGGTCGCCAAGGCTGCCGCGTGGCACCTGGAACACATGGCACACGGCCATCCTGGGTGTCTGCAACCCTGGTCCCCCTCTCCATCTCTTCCCACCCCAGCTCCAGGTTGACTGCCAGGCAGGGCCCTAGGGCACAGCCTGATGCCAGTGTCAAGGTCACCAAGGGTCACTTTGCCTGCCCCCCACCGTCCACCATGGCCTGCCCTGACCTCCCTCTGCAATGTGAGTTGAGGGGTCCCCCCACCCCCCCCATGGCAGTTCTCTGACATCCCCTCTGCCTCCTCCTGACCCTGGGGACGGGCTGGGCCTGACTGACTGGTAAGTCCCACTCACTGGACTTCCTAGCCCCACCCCAGTCCTGACCCCTCAGGCTCGCGCCGTGACTGGGAATCTGGCACCCAGCTGGGGGGGTGGATCCTGGTCTGGGGCCGAGGAGACCTGGGTCTAATTCCTCTTTGGCCACCACCCCTTAGGAGGCCTCCACCCAGGTTTCCTCCTCCTCTTCCTTCCACCTCCTCCTCTAGGTTTCCACCTCCATTGAAAGGAAAGCATTGCTAAAGTCCCTTCTAGAATGTTCTTTTCACTGTATTCCCAAATATCCCAGATGCACCCACTTCCCTGTTGCCACGGGCCCCTCACTGCTCTTGTCCCCACCATTTGTTCTCCCGCCGGAGGGTCGGGTCCTGCCGCTCCCCCATGGAAAACCCCCTGCAGTCAGATTCAGTCCTCTGAGGCCGTCCTCTCCCTTCCTCGCAGACTGCACAGCCCCTTCCTCCCTAGGGGGGCGATTCTGCCACCTGACCCCCTCCGAGTGCCTCAAACACCCCGAGCTGTTCCCCTGCGGAGCCTCCGCCTGGAGGTCCTTACCTAGACTCTGCGTGGCTGGTTCCATCTCGTGCCTCAGTGTCCCCTCCACGCCGCCTCCCCCGAGCAGCTTCCTTGACTACCAGTGTGAAGTAGACCTCCCGCCTTCCCTGCCCGTTCCCGTCTGGCTCTGACGGCGGTCGGCAGCGACTGCCTGTCTGTTGCACGTCTCCCCGGTGGACTCGGCCCCACGGGGCCTGGGACTCCTCTCTCTCGGTGCCTGGACTGCGGCAGGTGCGCGTCCTGCCTCGTGAGTAGACAGATTCACGTCGGTCCCTGCCATGGGCCATGTGCAGCTCAGGAGGTGTGGGCAAGGCTTTCAAGAAAAGGGAACCGGTCCCATGAGGAAAGGGACCCTGCAGAGGAGGGAGGGACCTGGTCACTAGGGAGGTGGAGGTTGGCTTCCAGAGTGGGTTATAGAGAGAGGATCCAAGGGCTGCCCTTGGGGAAGGGCGAGGCCTGGTCTGATTGTTACGGAAGCAGTGGATGGTCATGGGGCATGGGAGCCCTGGAGCTGGGTGCCAGGGTACGAATCCTGTCCCTTCCTCCCTGTGACTCGGGCAGATCAAGTAACCTCCGTTTGTACAATGGGATTCCTGCTAGGCTCTGCCTGGAGGAGGTGGTATTAGGAGTAAATGAAATAATGTAGCATCTGGCACCCAAAAAGACCTGAAGGACAGGCCGGCAAAGAGCTCAGGGAAGCGGGGAGGCAGGGACAGGCAGGAGGGAGGTCAGTGTGCACCAAGGAGGGGTAAGGTCGTCACTACTGCGTGAGTGGGGGACCGACTCTGGTCCCCCTGACCTGGCAGCTGGGAGCCTGAGACATGTCCCTTCCCTGCTCTGAGCCCATTTCCTCTAATGAAATGGGAGTTGCAACTCCCCAGGCTATTGTGAGGATCTGGGGCAGTGTGAATGGGCGATAACTGGGAAAGGCCTGGGAGGGACACATTTTTTTCTTTTTTAAATTCCTGGGGGTACTGGGGCAGAATTGGTTGGAGAGGGCAGAGCGGGAGGCAGCCCTCAGCTGGCGCGCCCTCCTGTTTGCGTGCCAGGCTCCCGTCCACCCAGTCTGTTACGCGCCCGAGCTGGCTTCCAAAGGAGTGGGAAGAAGGCCTGCATTTTTGTTCAAGGGGAAAAAACATGGGGCAGGGAGCGGGAACGGAGCCCAGTGTTGGTGCCAGGGTTCCTTCGCCTGCTGCCCTGCTGAGCTGGGGGTGGGACTGAGCGGGAGGTGGGGTCCTGGGGAGAAGTGGGCCCGTGCCTGCTGGACTCCAGGTCTGGAGGGGGTCTGGGCCCCAGGGAAGGCCAGGAAGGGTGTTTTGTTTCCGAGGAACAACTGCTCACGGCCCCCTAGAGAGAGCTTGGTTCCTTCTCTGAGTAAAAGGACGTGACGTCCAAGCAAGGGGCACCTAGTCCTTATCCTCTGGACATCCCAGACACTGTTGTCCTGACTTGGTCCTCCCAGCCTGGGGGTGGTGAGAGGGACAGATCCTCCTGGCTCCTGTACCCTCACAAAGCTCTGTCAGCCACTAGGCTGTGTGACCTTGGTGATCTCCAAGCATCTCTGGCCTGCAGGAGTGGGAAGGTCTCTCTCGGTCCCTCCTGCTCTGATGTCCATGAGCAGGTGCAGCCAGTCTCCACCCTGCCTTACATTGTCCCTGGACTTAGGGTGCACAGAGATGGATAGGGCTGCCTGATGGTTCAGCCTCATGCTCTGGGAGGTTCCAATCCCAGCTCCCCGACTCCCTGGCTGTGTGACCCAGGGCGGGTGTCTTAAACTCTGAACTTGAGTTTCCTCACCTGTACAATGGGGATGATGGAAACAGTACCTGCCTTCTAGAAGCATTATGAGGATTCAGCTGCATAGGTGGACAAGTTGCTAGCATGATGCCTGGCACAAATCTTTTGGGGATACCTCTTGGGCTAGCATTTGGTGATGCTGAGCACATTTAGGCCCAAAGAAAAAGGAAGTCATTCGTGGATTGATTATCTGGTGCTTTTGTTCGGTTGTTTCCTGGTTTGGAGGGGAATATTTGGTATGGCTTCACCCTTCCCGTCCCTAGACATATGTGCTCTGAGGCACACCCACGTACAGGAAACGGAGAGCAGGTGGTGGAAGCATCTCTAGGCAGGCCTGCGCTCTCCGTTCATTCATTCGGTGCGTCTGTGCCGAGCATACGCTGCACAGCGCTGGGGAGACCGTGAGGAACAAGGTACAGCCTCTGCCCACCCAGAGCCAGGCCAGGAGGCAGCCACTGTGATGCCACATGATCAAACCAAAGGCAGCACTTAACCCAGACAGGGGGCTCAGGGAAGGCTTCTTGGAAAAGCGACATCTGAGCTGAAACTTGGAGGATGCTTAAGAGTTAGCCCCATAGGCCGGGCGCGGTGGCTCACGCCTGTAATCCTAGCACTCTGGGAGGCCAAGGCGGGTGGATCGCTCAAGGTCAGGAGTTCGAAACCAGCCTGAGCAAGAGCGAGACCCCGTCTCTACTATAAAATAGAAAGAAATTAATTGGACAACTAAAAATATATGTAAAAAATTAGCCGGGCATGGTGGCGCATGCCTGTAGTCCCAGCTACTTGGGAGGCTGAGGCAGAA
>CAUYRT010106317.1:0-12253 GCA_963574885.1 Lepilemur ruficaudatus
ACTCTGGGAGGCTGAGGCGGGCGGATCGCTCAAGGTCAGGAGTTCGAAACCAGCCTGAGCAAGAGTGAGACCTCATCTCTACTATAAATAGAAAGAAATAAATTAATTGGCCAACTAAAGATATATATAGAAAAAATTAGCTGGGCATGGTGGCTCATGCCTGTAGTCCCAGCTACTCGGGAGGCTGAGGCAGAAGGATTGCTTGAGCCCAGGAGTCTGAGGTTGCTGTGAGCTAAGCTGACGCCACGGCACTCACTCTAGCCTGGGCAACAGAGTGAGACTCTGTCTCAAAAAAAAAAAAAAAATAAAGTGCCATATGGAATAATGGGAAGCATTGCTTGATTGTTGAAACACTATGGCTGCACTCATAAAAGTCCAAAACAACTGTCAACTAAGCATACTCAGTGGCAAAAGTCAAACTGTTCATTTGATATAATGTAGACAAAATAATCACTTGGTTGAGCAATAGTTTTACTTTCCCCTTTGGGTCTTCTTCATTTTGTGCAGTTTACAGCCTAGAAGAATGTGCTCATATAGGTACTAACACCACCTGGATTCTAAGAATCTAACTTCATTTTTTTTGTCTTTCACATCTTTCAAAAGAATAATTTATGAGAATGAATTAGGTAGAAGTGAAAGTTGAGCCATGTGAGACACTACTTTTGATAATCCTATGATTATTCACCATATATGAAGTTCAGAAATTTTATCATAGATCTCTGAATAATTACAAATCAGAACTGTGCGAAATAGTTTGATAAAAAGCTAGAATCCCCTTTCTGCATTCAAAACGTGGTCTTATAATTTAAATACACAGCTTAAATAATTTAATAGCAAATGATTAAAATAGTATTAGTGCCATATTTCTCCATTTTTACATTTTTATTGAAAAAAATGAAACAAAAATCACTTTTCTAGCTATAAAGAAGTAGGAAAAGCCATAACAACAGGGTAATCTTAGGTACAAACATTTAATGATTACTTTCTGACATTAAGAAAATTAGACAGCTTTTCTAAATACTTTTTTTAAAAAAATAAGCATATTCATTGATTCACTTCTCTGACAAGCCTCCAGTTTACTAGAAAGGTAATAAATATGATGAGTTCAGAGGATTTTGAAAACTTAAACCCATTTTTTAACTGTGTAAGCTACGTATTCTTTAATCATTAAAAATAATTAAATGAGAAAAAGTTTGTATAAAATAAGGCACCTTAATAAGAGCCTTTTGTGTCTGGAATACCAAGACATACCAAATTTGGAAATAACGTAATCAGAAAAATAAGGGAAAAGAAATCCAGCATTTGCCACATTTGAAGCAAAGTGCATATGCCTTGATAGGAGAAAGAGCTAACGTAAATAACTTTAATTCTCTCATTTGGGTCACCAGACACAAAATTCCCTTTGTTTCTCATATAAGAGATGCTGTTATACCTTAGTGGAAGAATCCAAACAGTGGCACTGACATGCTTTGAGCCAAAAGATTACCCATTTTATGCTCTCTAAGTAAGCATGGTGCTTAAAAAGTCCATAATTATAAACATTAGCCAATAAGACTTTTATGCCTCTCAAAATGCTGCTTAACAGTCAAGCTGACTTTATATATTGAAATTTATAATGCAAAAGTACATGCAATATTTTTAGGCATATGGTTTTATAACTTAATAAATCTTTTTTTTTTTTTTCATGGAAGTTTTGGTCTGAAAATTTCTTTCTGGGAAAATTTGAGTCTGACTAAAAATTTAACACTAGCATTTATTCTAAATTTCCAGACCACAAATTTTGGCATTACTATGAAATATGTTATAAAACTTGGTATTGGCTTTATATTTAGCTTATTTATTTGGCCTAAATGACTATATTAGTTGTTAACAATGAAACTTAATTCGTATCAGGTGAACTAGGGCCTACATCTGGGACCTGTTATGGCTTGATGCTCCATGGGTTTATTTCAACAAGGAAAGGAAAAACATTTTTAACCACAGCTCTGATTCAGAAATGATTCTGAATTCAGTTGTTCTGTAGCATTTTGGACCTTGTCCATGTATCAATTATTATAAATCTTCCTCCCACATCTTGCCCTCCCAATTTGAAATAAGCACAATGTGTTTTTATCACTAAGGATTTAAATTTGCATATGGTGCTCAAAAGCAGTTTGCTTTGCATTTGCAAACTTCAGATTCATATTTTTTCCAAATAATGTGTCTTCTTGGGAAGAATTACATGTAGAACATTTTGTTGTTAATATCATTTCAATCATTTACCGGCTTTTTCAGTTTCTTGGAAAACACTACGGGTGCTCTCACAATTTGTCTGGCCTGCTTGGCTTTGGCACAACTAGGTTTGAGAAATCGTGTTGGAATGTGAATCCAAAGCATCAAAATCTGTGAAAGCAGAGTCTTAGCCCAAATGTCAAGCAGCCAAATGGTACCAATTTTAACAATGGTGCTAGAGTATTTTTCAGAAAGACAATTTCTGTTTTAAATTCTGCTTTTTTGTCCAGGATCTATAGTTTATTTCTTTGTCTCAGAGCAAGACAAAGAACCAGCAACACCTGGAGCTTTTATCTTTTACTTCCTTTGGAAAGTCACTTGACATTTCTGCTATGTTTAAAACAATTTATTATATTATTTGTTTATTTTATTAGACACATTGATCATACATGGTTTGGGGGAAGATTAATATTTTATAAAATATTACATGTTTAGAAAGATAATATAGTACATTTTATATTTATGTATAAATGCAAATCTAAAAGATCAAAGACTAGATTTAGGTTGAATATTATTCATCATTCATTCATTCATTCATTCATAAATATTTATTAAGCTCATCCAAGGCAGTTGCTAGGCTTTGAGAAGGAGTATAAAGATGAATCAGACACAAATCTAATCTCATTTCTCCCTACCAAAATTGTTGAAAAATATTATATAGATAGCTAAATGGGGGTTGAGGGGAGGAGAGAGAGAGAGAAAGAGAATGGGAGTGATAAAAACAAATGTGGCAAAATATTAACAATTGGTGAATTTTGGAATAAGAGTATAAAGGAGTTCCTGTATTAGTCTAGGTTTTCTGTATGTAAGATACCATTTAAAAATAAAAAGTTTTTGTGAGTCTGCTCTGAAAAAAAAGTAGCTGAAATATCTAAGGAACGGGTTTGTGAGGTCTAGAGTCCTACTCAATTATGGGAACCACATCTCAAGTCTCTTTTTACCTCATTAATGTTTCTGAAATCATTCTTTAAACTTAAGCGGTGGTCAATAAATGTACATACATTGAATCTTTGGGTTTTTTTCCTTTGGAATTCCAATTTTCAGGCAGTATTTCTCAGTATTTTTTCAGATCCGACCATAAGACTATTGTAAACTGCATATACGATACATAAGAAAAAAATATGCAAGAGACACCATTGTCAGTGAATGTGTGTAATTCTCACCAACTAGAAGGCAGTGGATTTGATCTGATTTCTTGATTACTTTTGCTATCTAAGTATCGTTTAAAACTCTGTATATCCTTACTCTCAAACTGTGAGCAAATTGAAAGCTGGGCTTTTATCTTTCTCATCTTTATATGTACAGCCTGTGCTACATACTAGCCCTCGTGTCTAGTAAGTGCTCAATTCATGTTTGTTGGCTCTATGAATGAATGAATAAATATAGATTCAAATATTTTTGTACCAAGATCTTCAAATTGGTTTCTTTGATTTTGATTCTCACACTAAGGCTACACTGATCTTCATGAGGCTGAGTTAGCTCAGTCTGTAAAATTGATTCGTATGATTCTTCATAATAGTCTTTTTAATTAGAACTGTAATGTGCAAACTATATTTAGGACATGGTATGCAAGGAGTTTGTCAAAAAGAAAGCAGATTTGAAATCTGGAAATTATTAGTGGTCAGCTAATATACTTAGCATGGGTTAAATATACATTTGATCATGCCTCTTTAAAATCAAAATCTTATGTATTTATATTTCAAATGACATTTGAATAAAAATTTAAAAGGCATCTAAAGAGATGATGGACACCTCTCGACTTGGAAAACCTCTCAGGTTTGATAACAATATTTTGAGTCATCTAAATTCATACCTATTATCACTTAAGTGAACATTGATATTGCCACTGGATCTTATACACATATTCAGATTTTTGTTTTCCTCGTCATTCTGAAGGTTATCTCTCTGGTCTCTCTGAAAATCAGGTGACAACCATTTCCCATGATGCTTTAAGGGCTGTCAAACTGTCCATCAAGCTGTCAGCTGACCAATCGTTCCCAGGGTTCTTTTAGACTTCTAGTATGATAAATTGAAAGGCACTATTATCTTTCTGTTGTGAAGAGGAACTGCTTGGGCTTTGATAAGATATCACTACTCCCAGGTGAGAGGCGGCTGACAGCACATCAAGGCAAAACAACACGTAGAAACACTGAACAGGGGAGCACAGGTTTACAAACATCTGTTGTCATTATTTATTACTTTTCTTTCGGTTTAAGTTTCTGACTCATCCTTAGATAATTCAAGAACAGATATTTCCCTTTCTAGCTTGCAAATAACAGTTACTGTTCTTTTCATCTTGGGAGAAGAGTCTCAAAATTGAAAATACGTCTGCCTACCTTTTTGATGCAAGACACTCGTGCTTTCTACCTTGAAGCCAACAAATTCTGTGTTCCTGTTGATGCCACCCTTTACTTTTAAAAAAAGTTTCTGAGAATAAATACATTTTACACTAATAAATAAATGAATTTGTGGGACTGAATATAATAAAATAAAATTACTTATGTCTGAGAGGTCATTATTAATGTACCAATGCATAAGGAATATAAACTGGTTTTAATGTTTGCACACATTAATTTCTATTTCAATATTGATAATAAGGTTAATGAGTCCAATATTTCATGAGAAATAAGGTTTGTGAGTTATACTCACAGCTTCACTTTTTAATTATTCTGAAGTATCCTGAAATAAATGTACAACCTTGAATGTGCACACAGGAACATGAATAGAGGAAAAGACATTGCCCTCAGTAGATGAAGGCAGTGGTCAGAACTGGGATCAGTAAACCTATTTGTAAATGCAGGGGAGAGCTGAGAGGTAAACTCTTTCTGAAGGAAATCTCTTGAGAAGTGTATATATTTTATCAGAGCTACAGAGACAACTTCACAGTTAGGATTTAGGTTTTTGGACTTCTATATCCAAATAAGAGTCAGTAGAAATGTATGTATTAAAGGCTGAGTTCTTGAATCCTTAATACTTATAAATATAATTTTACTCTTTAGTAACTCCTTTAGAAGTTACTCTCCTTTTCCCTTTTTCCTGCTACTCTAATGACATGTGCTGACAGGTTTTCTATGTGGGTCTGGGCCCTTGCATGTTATCGTTATATGAACAACTAAATGTACCTTTTGGGGATCACTCAGGGAAAATAATCTGTTGTTATTTGTCGTGTTTTTTTAGCAGAATAAAAGTATTGTAGTTTGTTGCTAACATCACCACCTTGTGTACAAATATTTTTTTGCATGCAGTTTCCTAATGTCATTAAGCAGTATTGTAATTTCATTATATAGTAATGTAGCACTTTGACTGTACAGACATTTAAATAATTTTGTAATTCAAAATTCGAAAAAATAAACCATGGTTTATTTTTAGTCCTTCGTAATTAGTTAACCACCTAACACTCCTCTGAACTCATATAAGTAGCAAAAATACCCCCAGAGTCCTCAAAAACTGGTAATTTGTCAAAATGTTCTCTAAAACAATGATTCAATAATTTAGAGTAAAAAAGGAAAGGAAAGAATTAAATTTCCTAAAGATTCATAATGATACCAACAGTACAGGCAGCCAGTGCCTAGAGTATCTGATTTGGTGAATCTCTAACAAATTTATTCACTAAGGCATTTTTAGTTCACCTGATGGGCTAATATTAGAAATTACTACTTACTTGAAAGTATTATTTTGATCTCTACCCAAAGAAGAGGAGAACCTCTTGGTGAGGTTCTAAATATCAAACTTCTTTTCTAGTGACTTCTGGCATGTAGAGCTCCACAGCGAGTTTTATAATTTTGATAGTCCTTGGAGAGCAATGAAGTTAAGTTGACTGGACTCCATTACTTTTCCAAAAAGAAATACCTTGTGGTCCAATGAAAGAGGTAGTAGCTAGAGGGGAAAGGACCAGAATATTCAACAAATTGAGCATGGATCCCAAAGGAAACAAGTATGTTCCCTTTTACTCGTTCTCTCACAATAAAAATTTCAGCCCATTTCTAGAAAAAAAAATTTTACATTTCAATTTTTGTGTTATTTCTTTCATAGTTTACCTCTTTTTGTACATGAACTTATTTTAAAATTCATTAGCTCACACAGTAGCAGAATAAAAAAACTGTTGCAAGTTGTTGAAAGTAGCAGCCAATGCTTTTTTTACTTTTAGAGTTTTCCTACTTAAAGAGAAAGTTTGATTTTGTGGTAAAAAATTAAAAGTCTTGCTAAGGGTACAAGGCAAAGCATAGCAATCTAGATTGTGTGTTTGTGTGTGCACGCACTCAACAGCAGTCCTGTGAGGTTGGCAGGACAAGGTACCCATTCTCAATTTCATAGATGAGCAAATCAAGGATCAGGGACAGGACAAGGAAATGCAGATCACACAGATGTTAGTAGTGGAACCAGGAAAGAACTCAGGTCTTCTGATTCTTAGTTCAATGTTCTGTCCTCCACCCCTCACTTTTCTGGTCTTTCGGGACTAGCACAGCACTTTAATAATGTAGATATTAGGAATTAAGCCCATTTTGCTAAAAGTTTTACTCATTTTTGGTGGAAATCCATCCATATAGGATTCTATGCTAGAAAGTCAGCCTGTGCCATGATATCAAACACAGAAGTGGGGTTCACCACTTCTTATGTTCTTAACTTAGAATCAAACACAGAGCCACTATGAAAGGCTGTTTCATTTAGCTTTGACAACAAATGACTGTACACATTTATATGCATAGTAAATATTTAGAAATTGTGAGATACCTAATGACTTATAAAGCATAAAATGGATTTTTTTGAAACGGACCTAAAAGAAATAAAAATCCATAAATACTTTCTTATGGATATTATTTTAGAAAGCATCAGGCATCCATCCTAGTTTTACTTACTTACTATTAAACAATTATTTTAAGCGTTTAATGTTTAAAGGAGACCAATCACTTATGACATTTACAGGGGGAAAATGAACATGAAAAATCTTCAGAACATCTGGTGGATGTTTTCCTTTTATGTTGCATTTATTTATGACAAGCAATGTGACCATAGTAAAACTATAATGTAAAATTGTGATTAATTTAGCTATTCTCCTTTTTGATTGGTTACTAATATATACTAATATTACTTCAGTAGAAATGAAAAATATTTTCACATTTTAATAAAGATGACTTTTGAAATTACAAAAATAGAATATGAGTACAACCATTTTTTAAAAATCCCATTTTAATTTTTTATTATTTATTTTTTTATTTCAGCATATTATAGGGGTGAAAATGTTTAGGTTACATGCATTGCCTTTCCCGCCTTCCCCCCTCCCCCCCTGAGTCAGAGCTTCAAGCGTGTCCATCCCCCAGACGGTGCACATTGCACTCATTATGTATGTATATATCCATCCCCTTCTCCCCCCTCCCATCTGCCCGATGCCCGATAAATGTTATTCCTACGTGTCCACTTAGGTGTTGATCAGTTAATACCAATTTGCTGGTGAGTACATGTGGTGCTTATTTTTCCATTCTTGGGATACTTCACTTGGTAGAATGGGTTCCAGCTCTATCCAGGAAAATACAAGAGGTGCTATAATTTACACAGGAAATAAATAAATACTTCTTGGTGGAAATTGCTTAACAATTTCTAACTTTTTCCAAAAAACAGATTTCTGTAGGACAAAATGCAGTTAAATATTCTCTTTGACAAATTACCACTTCATTCTATGCCTCAGACATTAGGAAAATGCCACTTGAATAAAGATGAAATTGAATGAACCTATCACTACCTAGAAAGTACAGAAGTAAACTGAAGTTTGATCCAAGCTAACTTTATTTCCCAAATTCAAAATTATAACAATAAAGTTCTTTAGATGAGCAACTTTTCTAACTGAAAGAAGAGGCTGTCTAATTTCTTTCCACGCATCAAGCCAAAGAAATGAAGGGAGAAAATCATTCTTCTCTGTTGGTCTCCTGTGTAAAATTTCTTTTCTTATCATCCCATCTAGTCATATCTTTCTGCAGTTTGAATTACCCTCTTTTCCTCAGACTGGTAAGGCAGTGAAAGGATGTTTGTTCTGCTAATTAACTTTATTACCCTGATAACTCCCTGCAGCCTTTGACGAAAACAATTACCGTTACTCCTTTTTTCCCCTACTGGCAAAAAAAAAAGGAAAAGAAAAAAAAGACTATTAATTAGAAACGAGGCCCAGGTCCCTGCCATGTTATCCTGCCACGTTCCCAGGCCCTCGAGCAGGATAGCATTACATTGTCAGTAGTAATTTAGCTCTCATCTGTCTCTGCTAATTATTGTCACATTCATCAAATTCATCAACAAAAGTGCTCTCAGAAGGATTGCATATTTGCAGTTAATACAGCATAAACTGGTATTACCCATCACCACATTTGTGATGATGAGAGGGACACAACTTATTCATCCCTAATTAGAGCAAGCTGGGTAATTAATTATGCATTCCGCCTTATTACTTCTGAGTTCCCAGATATTGTTTGTCTAAAAAGGGGGAGAAAGCAGGAGAGAGAAGCCTGAAAATGCAAAAAAAAAAAAAAAGGGTGATGTGTTTTGTCACATGCGCTATGCCATAATTCCCACCTGACAAACTAGCTGAATCAGTGGAAAATTGCGAGTTGTCAGCAGCAGAATAAACTGCTGTAATAGCTGATTAATGATCAGCACCTGTGACAGGTGCTGTACGGGACTGTAAACTTGGTTTGATTAACAGTCACTGGACGAATAAATATTAGTGACAGTCAGCGGAGAACAAGTTTGCTTGTTTTCTTCCCTGTTAACAAATCGCGTGCATTAAAGTTATTGATATTTCTGTCTGAGACACTCTATTTTTTTTTGTAGTTATCTGGCAACATTGGCAGTGAGTTTAAATGGATTGTGTTTGTTTCTGTTATTTTATTTCAGAACTAAAATTGTATTTTGACAAGATGACCTGTAGGGGTTTAAATCCACCAGGTGTGGAAGAAAAGACTAAAAAATAACAGGATGCACACTTGGTTTAATTTGTGCTCACCTGCTAGTAATCTGTGTGTGCGTGTGTATACATGTACACATACATATATCCATTTACATGAATGTGTAATAACTATCAAGGAATGTTTGTGCTTACAAAAGGCACAAACTTATGTTCAGTTGTTTTTAAATTTTTAATTGATTTTTTTTTCTTCTTTGACTCAGATATTTTCTCTGAAAACATTGGCAGGGTGAATTCTCTCAATCCCATGTCTCAATCTAGAAATGAAGGGACCATTTTCCTGAGGCAGCTGCTCAAAACTGCTGCCAGCTTGATTGTTTCTACTGAATTGACCAGTTACAAACAGATTGGTCAGGAGGTGACTAACCTGTGTGAGCCAACTGATTAGAAACCGAGAGTCAAGTTATGTGTATAGGCAAGCAAAGTGTGAGAGACGAAAGAAACTCAGTTTATTTTTTTAGGTCATAGTAAAATAGGCCATTTGCCTTCACTGTGGATTTTCTGGATTATGTATAGAAAGGTTATGATTGTGGATTTTGGAATTCTAAGGACCCGATTTCAAACTTTGGTCCTGCTAACTAGCTGTGAGTTTGGGTAAATTACTTAATCTGATCTTTCTGTTTCTCAAGTGTTAAGTGGGGGCATTTCCAACTGACATTATAGGGTGACTGTGAAGATTAAATGAGATAATGTATGTAAAGCACCCTAGCGTAGTAGTGCCTGGCACAGACAGTGCTCAATGATTAACAATTTAATTACTATTAACACAACTGTTTGAAATTTGAATAGTCAAATTATCTTCAGTTTGTTTCACATGATGAATTGCTTTAACACCAATTAATTATCTTCCCCCCCACAAATTCCAAAATAACAATAAAAATTTAAAACCATAACAACAATGTTTTGCTCACTTATCCCTGAGTGAAAACTAAGATATATGCTAGAGTGGTAGAGATCCCAAGGTGATACTCTGAGCTATTCAGATGCTTTAAAGAGGCACAAAAATTGGAATTGGTGGAATAGAGCAGAGGCTAGAAGAAGCCAGCCTGTTTTCTCCTCCCAAATCTCCAATGTCTTCAGAAAGTTCTAGGGTCACGCTAAGGACAGGATCTTAGTAATATCTATTTAGCATGATCACTTAATTGAATGGAATTGAGATAGTTAATAACTAAGCATCAACAACAAAAATAAAAATAACAACAGCAGCAAAGTAAGTTCATTTTGGTAATTTCTTGTATATCCATTTTAGTATCAACCATTAACTTAAAGAATGAAAGTCATGAAAGTATGGAGAGAGGAATACAGTGCAATTACAGTTTTCAAAATAGTGTTGAGAAATAATAAAATTGTCATACTTCTTAGAAATTGGAATATACTGGGGGATTTTTTCTTTTCAATAGAAATGTCAGGACCCACCGCTATATACAGAAAGAGATAGAGAGAGAGAGAGAGAGAGAGAGAGAGAACACGGGTCTTACAAAAATATATATATGTATTTCTCCAAGCTTTAGAACTGGGGATAAATACATAAAATTAGAAATTTATACAGTGACAGTCAAAAAAGTGCTTCAGATTATAGAACTATTATTATGAAATGGATGTCTAGAAACTTTTAAATATCATTACATGTGGAAACTTTACAGTTATCTAAAGTTGTTACTTAAAGTATCATGATTGAAATGCTTTTTCTTGGTTAGTTAATCCAGTTAGGAAGAAAAAGATCTAAAAATTCAACAGTAAGAATTAAATTCTAAATTCATCAGCCTACTTTAGACTACTAATTAGAATTTCAGGGTCAATTGACTTATCTCACTGGGAAAAATAAACCCAGTGGTGGTGGCTCATGGATGAGCTAGATGGTGGCAGGGCTGACTGGTGATTGTGGCCTGCTTCCAAGGGGATATCCTGCTGCACAAATGGTAACAGGGAGTCAAGAGACCAGAATATTCCTGCCATTTGGCACATATATACATGGATTAAAAATCAGGTAATAGGTACTCTATGCCTGCTTCTTTTTGCACTTCGTTACACAAGCTTTGATCACTGTTGGTGCATATGTGTGCATGGGTACAGCAGGGTTCACTGGTCTATCATTTCCTCATTGCTGCTCATGGTCAGACAACCAGAGAAAATAAACTGGAAATTGCCTGTTTGACTAGAATACTGGTATTCCAAATCCTGTTGCAGTCCATTAGAGACTCAGCTTACTCTCTACCAACTTCTACATCTATGTTCTAGAATTCCTGTAGCCCTATAATGCCTTAATTTAAAATTTTAATTATTAAAAAATACTGAATTATACTACAAAAATTCAGTGTTCATTAGCAGATCTGATTTTAGATCTTGAGGGGTATATGGTCTTTGTTGCTACTATTCAACTCTGCTGTTTTCGGGCACAAGCAGTTATACACAATATGGAAACAAATAAGTATGGTTATGTCCCAATACAACTTCATGTATAAACGCTGAATTTTTAATTTTGTATAAATTTCACATTACAAAATATTGTCATTTTTTTCAACCACTTAAAAACTTAAAAATCATTCTTAGCTTGCAAGGCCTTACAAAAAACAGGGGACCTTACAAAAAATAGGGGGCAGGCCAGATTATTCTGCTGGCCATAGTTTGCCCCTCTTAGCTCTGAACCATGGAAAACTCCATTAGGGTCAAGTTATCCTATGAAATCAGGTATTTCCTGTTGACTCACTCCCAAATCCCATGTGCCAAGTGAGGCATTTTATCTTTAAATTTCTAGAGATAGATTACCCTTTTTGTTTTGAGCAAACTTGAAGTATAATTCAGTATTTTTTCCTTTTTTTTTTTTTTTTGAGACAGAATTTCACTCTGTTGCCTAGGCTAGAGTGCCGTGGAGTCAGCCTAGCTCACAGCAACCTCAGACTCCTGGGCTCAAGTGATCCTTCTGCCTCAGCCTCCCGAGTAGCTGGGACTACAGGCATGCGCCACCATGCCTGGCTAATTTTTTCTATATATCTTTAGTTGGCCAGTTAATTTCTTTCTATTTTTTTAGTAGAG